>VWPV01008791.1:0-16858 GCA_013389885.1 Geococcyx californianus | reverse complement strand
GTGGGAGGTGTCCCTGTACATGGTGGGAGGATTGGAACTAGGTTGAAACAAACCAGTTAACTATTTTTCCTTAGCTTGATTCTGCACATCAAGATGATTTTTAAAGTTTCTTCCAATCCAAACCATTCCATGATTCTATGAAAAATGGTTGTCATCAGTGAAGGCGGTTTTGGGGGTCGGTTCAGTTTTAAATGAATACCAATGATACCTCTTTTTATATAAACTTCACTAGAATTAATGTTTCCACCTAAGAGATTTACTCCCTCTCTGCTTAACATGAGCTTGGTGGCTCAAACCCTGAGTTTCTCATTTTGTACAGATTCATAGATTCTTTCAGTAAAGCATTTCCAGAATTAACCAGTAGTTTGAAGAGTTGTTTTAAGATTTATTAGACTCCAAGATCTACTGAATTCTGCTTATTATTACAGATTCTTTTGTAAATGTTAGCTTTTTACTACAGTACCAATCTCAAATTTGAAGCCATTCTTTCCCTTGAATTTCTTATTTTCCTACTCCATCACCCTATTTAAATAAATGCATATACATATATCTCAGCAACAAAATCAATTTTCCCATTTAGCATTAGACTCTCGTTATCCACTGCCAAATTTTTTTAAGTACAACACTTTTTGAGACATATATAAATTATTGTAGACATATGTACATAAAAAGTCACCTTGGATATCTAGAAGGCAGACTTTGGCCTATTTAGAAGCCTGGTTGACAGAGAACACTTGGGAGACAGTCTTGAAGGGCAAAAGAGTCTAGGAAGGCTGATTATTCTTCAAGAAGGAAATTTTACAGGTGCAGGAGCAGGTCATCCCCATGTGTTGACAAACAAGCTGGCAGGAAAGAAAACCATCCTGTCTGAACAGAGAGTTTTAGTTGGAACGTAAAAAAAAAAAATTAAAACCCCCCAAAATCCCCCCAAAAAAACCCAAACCCCAAAATCTAGAGTTCATGACCTTTGGAAACTCAGGAAGACTGCAAGGACACTGTGAGTTTATGCAGGAAAAAAATTAGAAAGACCAAAGCCCAACTAGACTTTAAGAAAATAAATGTTTCTACAAATACATTAAGAACAAAAAGAAGGTTAAGGAGAATTTCTACCCTTTATTAGTTGCAGGTGGAAAAATAGTGACAAAGGCCAAGGAAAAGGCTGAGATATTTACTGTCTTTTTCACCTCAATCTTTAAAAAGACTTTTTTTATCTCAGAGTACCCGGCATCCTGAGCTGGAAGACAGAGACAAGGAGCAGAATGAAGTCACCACAATCCAAGGGGAAATGGTTAGCAATCTGCTGCACCACTTAGATACGCATAAGTCTATGGGCCTGGATGTGATCCACCCAAGGCTATTGAGGGAGCTGAAGAAAATGCTCACCAACCCACTTTCCATCATTTATCAGCAGTCCTGGCTAACTGGAAAGCTCCCAGTTGACTGGAGGTTAGCAAATGGTTAGGGCTGGAAAGAAGTACCCAGGAAACTAGGACTTTCAGTCTGATCTCAATGCTGGGGAAGGTTATGGAGCAGCGTTCCCTAGGGTTCAGTGTTCAGGTCAGTCCTGGTTTATATCTTCATCAGTTATCTGAATGAGGGGATCAAGAACACACCAAGTTGGGTGGCAGTGTGGATCTGATTGAAGGGAGGAAGACTCTGCAGAGGGATCTAGACAGGCTGGTTTGATAGGCTGAGGCCAATTGTGTGAGATTCCACAAGGCTAAGCATCAGGTACTGCATCTGGCCCAAAACAACCTTATGCAATACTACAGGCTTGGGGAAGAGTGGCTGGAAAGCTGCCTGGCAGAAAAGGACCGAGGGGTGTTGGTCAAGGCCCAGCTGAATATGGGTCAGCAGTATGCCCAGGTAGCTAAGAAGGCAAACAGCATCCAGCCTATGAGTAATAGTGTGGCCAGCAGGTTTAGGGGAGAGATTAACCCCCTCTACTCGGTGCTGGTGAGACCACATCTCAAATACTATGTTCACTTTTCAGTCCCTCACTACAAAAAAGTCATTCAGCTTCAGCTGCCGGAACATATCCAAAGAAGGGCAATGAATCTGTTGAAGGATCTGGATCACAAGTCTTAAGAGGAGAAGATGAGGGCCCTAGGATTATTTAGCCTGGAGAAGAGGAGGCTGAGGTGAGACCTTAATGCTTTTCACAACTACCTGAAAGGAGGTTGTAGTGAGGTGAGTATAGGTCTCTTCTCCCAATTAACAAGTTATAAGATAGGAGGAAATGGCCGCAAGTTTTGCCAGGGGAGGTTTACATTAGATATTAGGAAATATTACTTCACAGAAAACATCGTAAGCATTGGAATGTGCTGCCTAGGGAAGTGGTGGAGGTATTTATATCATCCCTGAAGGTATTTAAAAGAAATGTAGGTGTGTTGCTTAGGTACATGGTTTAGTAGGACTTGGCAGTGCTAGATCTCTGGTTAGACTTCATGATCTTAAAGGTCTTTTCCAACCTAAGTGATTCTATGATCATGATGAACTATGCAGCAGAATTTCTTAGATTTTGCCCAGAGCAATGTTAATTGCTTCCCAAGCTCAAGTAGTATTTATTTAGAAAGGCAGAGGAGCTCAGTGATTCCATTGTATGAGAAATATGCCCTGTGTCTGCTGCAGGAAGGCTTTGCTTTGAACCTACATCCTTTTCTTAGCTGTTAGCCAGCTGCTCTACTCGTACTTTGCATGGATTAAATATTAGCTTTGTCACAGCTGTTAGACATGTAAAATGCCAGATAGACATGTATGTTAAAAATCCAGTGGTTTAAGTGCACTTAGTCCTCGGAATGAATGAGGTAACACAGTTAATAGTACGTATCAGGTTGCATTTGCATTCCAGACTTAAATGACATCTATCCATTTCAAAACAATATGAAACTCTATATGTTAGCATTTCTAATGTTTGCACTCATTCCGTTCCTTGAAATCTTCATTGTGTTCCAAATTTTAGTGGGGAATACCTATAAGCTGTATCTTTCACAGTTTATCTTCTTAGTTCTCTTTATTGGCATCATTATATCAGACCGATCCGCAGAACAAGCTATATGCCCAAGAATTCAATACTGCATTTACACAGTTAATGGGGTGGAAATAACCAAAGCCTGGGTTTCATAAACAAACAATTGATTTGGTCACTCTCAATGATAAAACCATGGCTCAGCTCAAAAACAATGAAAAACCTTACCATTTCTATTCTTTCTAAAAAATGGCTTTACATTGCCTTAAGTCCTTTACACATTTCAAAAAGTTTACTCTTAGCCTAAATAAATGTAATATATTTTATAGGCATTCCACAACAGTCAGAAGATTAAAAAATAACAAAATTACTTCCTCATCTATAATTTCTATGATAATTATATATATGTGTATTACAGTAAATTAATAAATGAAAAGATACCAGTATGCAAGTCCCTTGATGCACACATAGCATTCCAATAGCTGTCAATGAAAGTTGCCTCCTCTACCCAGAGGTAAAAAAAAAAACAAAAACACAACTCTTCTGATTCAGAAACTTTTTAACCCACAGTAAACACTAACATATTTACACACAGAAATAGATTTCAGGCTTCACTAGGTAGCTGACCAGAGCAGTTCTTAAACACAGCAGGTGAAGAGTTTGTTGATAGCACTTGTTAGTTTGGAGACACTGTGCAATTTCAAAATAAGAGTGTGATTACTCAGTGCTTTATAAAATTTGCAATAAACAGCTCCAGAGTGATTCAGCCACATTTTATACCTCTCTAGTAAGCACATTATAATCTTCTATATAATTTAATTTTTCTGAATGGATCATTTATAATTTGAATACAACACATTGTCTTGTTGTTCTTTATAAAAGTAATCCAATCAAACCTAATCACTATCTACAAGGGGTGGTATCAATAATAATATTAAGTCTGGGGGTTTTATTACGATTATTGCATTCAAGCTGAGATCAAAAGTTTAACTCTCAATGTGTTACACAGTTGTTCACAATTTCAGCCTATTGACTGAGCTATAGATCAAGGTAGCAGTTTCTCTCTGGCTAAAAAAAAAAAAGAGTGCATTCTTTATTTCTCTATCATTGATTAATCCTGGGTGAAATTAATGTTATTAGCTGCATTGTTCCAGGGCATGTACATTTTGACCTTCTTGTTAAAATAAACATATGCTTCGATGGTGTTATGATTATCATCTACTTGAAGAATCTTCTGGTATTTAGGGAGAAAAAGTGTGCCTCTATTTGCTAACAAACAATTGGGTTTTCACCCTTACAAAAGCAATCTTTGTGTCTAAGCAAGTAAAGGTTTACTCATAAAACATTTAGAAATATCCATTGGTACCCCAAGAGAAAAATAACCTACCTCTAAATACAGATAAATAAGGAAGTAATTATAACAATAACAATAACAATGATGATTTTTGTATACTAGTGCAAATTTAATTATTGATGCGTTCTCAAACTATAAGCAGGTGCAAATTTCTTAGGTATCTGCAAATTTAAACAAAAATAAATGAGTGACCTTCAGCATCTGCCTTTATTGTGCAGTATGGCACAAACATTAGGAATTAGCATTGCTCATCGGCAGATGACCCATCACTTCCTCAAGGGTTTGATGAAAGCAAGTGAAAACTCTCACAGGCAGGACTGTGATGTTAATCTGTCTCATGCTGTAATGAGAGGCTGCCCTTGGCTGGGAGTGAACGAAGTACGTGCAATGAGTTTGGAACTTATCTAAAGACATATGAAACACCATGAATTTGAAAAATTGCCTTAGACACAAATCTCAAAATTTCTAAGACAGCAGTGAGGCAGCCTGTATTGTACCATTTACAGTAAGATTAATCACAGATAGACTGGTCTTCCAAAAAGTGCAACATGTAGAGCAAAATACACCAAAACCTGTGGTGATCTAAACCAGGCTCTATCCATTCCTGAAATTATTATTCCAGCTAAGAAGAAACCTGTCTTCCTGTCTGTTCAGTTAGCCCGGTACTGCAAGCACAGGTGGCAGCTGGAACCAAAGCTGAGTAAAATGCAGTGATGAATCTGTTTCCTCACAAAGCACTGGGCTAAGCTTACCAGCACGCTTCATAACTCTCCCTAATTACTATTGCTCCCTCTACAAGCTCAGAAGCAGTCGCTTTGGGTGGGAATGGGAACAGTCAGCACCGCAGAGCTCCCAGCACCACAGTCAGAGCAGCATGTTGGAACTCAGTTCCCCAAGCCAGCAGAAGTGCAGGTCAATTTTGTGGGTCTAAGTTTTGCAGTTCCCTCTAACTTATGGGCACTGGGAAATAACAAATACAAATGCTTTCAGAAAACAATTAGGACAAGAGTTACCTCTGAATTTCCACCCAGACCTCTTTCCAAAGGTTCAGTCATAAATTACATCATCATTGAGATGTTTTCTTTTTGTGAATAATGCATGCCTTATATATCTTTACTCCTGAAATATTACCACTCTTTTAGGAGATAGTTGTGATTGTTCCCATATTACAGCTGGAACATGATGCATAGATACTGTGATTGACTTTGCCAAGGTCAGGAAATGATTTAGTGGTACAACTCAGAATAGCAAATTCCAAATCCTCTGTTGTAACCACTAGTTTCCATTTCCTCCATCAGGCAATTTCCTCTGGGAGAAAAAAATTGATGACGTGGGGAGAGTAGATATACACACTTTCTAGTGATTTTACCTGATGAAAAATTCTTTACTCACAATTCTCTACATTAGTCAGAAAACCTGTCATGTTTATCTAGGTGCAATCATCATCTAACAGTTATTTCTGAGTGTATCTTACAGAATCTTCTGTCACCTTTCCACTGGCAAAGCCTTTATTTCTTATCATTACCTTATCAAAATGTGTATTGCCAGCCCATTCAGCATGCTTCTTGGTTAATTATAAGTTGTAATATGTTTCAGGCAGCAGAGACAAAGAACTCTCCTGCTATCAGTGGGAGATTACCAAACTCCTTCATTAACAATTGTAAAGAATATTCCATATTTATTACTGTTGTTATTATTTCACGGCATCAGCACATTTGAGATGACAGGGCTTCCATTTTCATAACAAATCTTGCCATAAGAACATTACAATGGTGAGTGAATATCCCCCTATATAATTTTACCTATTTAGATATTTAGAGTTCTCAAGACCTGTTCACAGGACTCTTTGAGCACTTAACAACCACATACTCTGTGAAGAGTACTCTATCATGTCCAAAAAGAAGGTACAGTTATATACCCCCCGTTTTGCTTGGTTGGTTTGTTGGTTTGGTGTTGTTTGGTTTTATTCTTGTTTGCTCATTGTATTAGCAACCTATTTGTTCTTTGTCAAATTCTAATGAAGACATGAGTTTTCACTTTCTCTGTAAATTATTTTTTCACCCTTGAGGCTTGTAAAAGGAGAGGCTGGACTATAGAAGAGTTTATGGAGGAGAGATTACTTGGCTTTCCACCATTATAACACACCATTGTCACTGAGGCATTTCTTTTAGTGACAGGAGGTTATTTAGATCCCAGTTAGATCTGCGATCCAATTCCCCATGCAGTTTCCAGGCATAACAAAAGGAATGACATGGAGGTAAGATAAAGGGACTGGGGTGCAATTATAGTGGCATAAACTAATTCTAACAGTAAAAGATATGGTGTGAGAGTGCTCTTTCCTTTGAGAATGGTAGCCTGCCTAAGTTGCTTCAGAAGGCTGAGACATTTTTATATACCATCCTTTTGGCATATACCGTCCTTTTGGCTTCGGTACATTTTAAAATGTTTTATATGCAATGAAACAAGTAAGTAATTTTAAAACCTCTAATTTCTGTGCCCAAAACAATCTTTTAAGCTATCACCTTCTGCTTCCTTCCCCTTGTTCTGCCGTGAGAAGTGGCTTACTCATGCAGGAAGATCGTACAGGAATGGCTGAGATGGTTACTGTCACCTGCTGTCTATCCCAGCCTTTTTTACTAATATTTACTAGGACTGAAGGAGGGTCCACTGAGCAGTTCAGCTAACACTTTAAGGTGCCAGATATTGGCACTATCTGAAATCACCGCAACCTGTTTTGTTTACGACCATCTATAAATCACATTAATCTGTCTCTTCAAACAGGTTGGTAAGCTATGGTTGAGGTTTGAGGCAGACGGCAAGTCGGTAATCATTTAGTTCAGCCTAGCTAAGTCTGCTGGCATGAGTTAGAAGTGCATGGTGTCAATACAAAATCCCTTAAAGCACAGAAGTGTTCTGTTGATGCAACTTAGAGAAGAAAAATAGCTGCCTTTCTTAGTCAGGATGACAACTGGTAGAAGTCACCCACAGAGCCTGTAGCAATTGTAATTCACTCTCAGGGCTGATAGCAGCTATTTCTGAACTGAGAACTGTCATCAAATATCTCTGCCTGGGGAGAGAATTGCAACCTTGTGTGTACTGTAAATGGTCATCTGTTATTTCAGTGTCATGGGTTCCCCAGAGCTCTGCTTCAGTGGGCAGATTCCTTTCCACTCCTCAACAAAGACAGAAGAAGGCATAGTCGTTTAGCGTTGTGTGACACTGGATCCCATGAGCTGTCACTACAATTTGGCCACATTTTCACAAATCCCCCTACTGAACCCTAAAGCAACAGGATTTATTAGAAGAGACAGGTTTGCAGAGCTAGGTACAGATAAAATTAGGGTTCTCTGTCTGCATAAAGAGCTGCCTGGTCACAACATTTCTGATCTAGAAACTATCTGTACACTCACCCCTAGGAAAAGTGATACAGGCTATATCTACATCTGGAAAGAAACATGGAATTTAGAATAGGAAAATAATCAGTGTCACTATTGGCTGGTTTCATCCATTCCATAGAAGATGATAATAGAAATTTCAAGCTGGATTTCAAGGAAAAAGCAGAAAATACAGATGCAAATACACAGGGCAAAACCTCATCTAGATTATAACATACTGTATTGATTTACAATGTCCAAGAAAACTGAATTCAAACTATTATAAATTGTGCAAGCTTTCTGTCAAATTATACACAACCTCGGCTTTTGAAATAGGAAACATCAAACATTGCGATGTGGGACTTTAGATAACCTTTGTTGAGCTTGATGGGCTGTAGCTTAGGCATTTGGCCTTGGACATCTTGCAAATTGGGGGTTTCTGCAATGGAATTTTGTAAGAACTGTGTAAGCCTAAAAGTTTTCGTTAGCTCATTAGGGTTGCACTGATAAGGAGGAAATTTCAAGTATCCTCAGCAGGAGTCTCCAGGACCCCCACGGCAAGATATCAACTGAGCCTATGTGAAGGCCAGAGGCTACTTACTACTCACGGTCAAGAGGAAGGCCACTCAGTGTTCCTCCTCAGGACCCTCACATGACTGCCACAAGAGGACACTGCGCACACAAGGGGGAGGGAACTTATATTAATGGTTAGCATAACCCGGCCTACTCCCAGAAATGTAATGAATATCTGTGTCTTTTGGCAATAAATATCGACCCGTCTTTTGTCTGGCATGAAGGTCTTTTGGAGATATCCAACCTGTTTTCTGCCAGTGTAATAAACATACCTGACTTCATAACTCTCTGTGAGTTCTGGGCGTTATTCTGCACCTTAATTGAGGGTGGCAGATCTGCTGCTGCTCTCCTAAGTACTTGAATGGCTATAGCAGCTGGCAAACTGGCTATTATGAGGTTTCCAGACAGTCTTATATTTGCCTAATAAAGGTCTAATACTATGCAGATTTTTGTCTTCTATTTTATTTTGGGGTTTACTTCTAGGAGGGTGAAGCTTCACTAAATAAATTTCAAAATACTTTGGATTCTGAGTTTAGGGTAACTGAACCATCTCTCAGTGGAAAGACATCACTGTTATTCGAGATAGAAATTCCCACTTTTTACCCACCTGCCACCTGTACTTGAAAGCACGACTCTTACTTCTCCACCTGACAGAGGTACACAAAGCAATTACACTTTCAATAGCATTCTCTCTAAAACTTTTCAGAAATATTGCATACCAAGATGATAACTCTTATACTTCCTAGAAAAAGACATTTGACAGATTATCAAAAAACAGCTACAGAAGCNGACAGATTATCAAAAAACAGCTACAGAAGCTGAGATGTGTATATATATATATATATATTCATTATTCAGTCGGAGAAACAGAACACAAAATACTACAATGCCTTTCTCAAGGACAGAAAGCATGTCCAAGGGATCAGAAGAACCTGTAATCCAGTTTCTAAATTTTGAGCTTCAGTATCAACAACTTCACTAATTGTTAATAATGTCACCAATACACTATGGAATTTTACCACTTAATAAAATAAGTGCTTTAATTAACAAAGATGTAAATCACAATGTTTAACAGACCTTGAGCATCCTTTCACAGCTCCTAATGGGAGCTCATTTTGGATGGTGGTGATTATGGCTCCCAGAGCTCTGGTCAGAGTGATCAGAATGTCTATTCAAAGTAGGATGGGATCTGAGATAAAGATTCCAAGCAGACACTCAGCAAAGAGCATGGAAAAAACGTGATAAAACAACTGTAAATAAGAGAAACAAAACAGTTTGGTTACATAAACTATGCTGGATAACATGTAATCCCAGAGCAGGGGTCTTTGGAAAGGATTGTTCATTTGTTTATTTGCAATACTTTGATTTAGTTATCTATCTTTGGTTAGTTTTATGGCAGCAAACACATGACAGAAAACCCTGTGATACTTCACAGAGCTGATTGCTATGCAGAAATCTGTATTAATTTCAACTTATTAATTTTTACTGTATACAAAGCACTTAGGAAATGACAGCATGTAATGTCTGCAATATCAGTGAAGGCACGTCCAATCCATCTCATTACTACTCTTTGTTAAGGGCAACTCATGCAAATTAACAGGTCAGTCTAGCACCCACGAGGGTCTTACTGAGGATCTAGGCAGAAGCAATAGTAAGAGACTTAAGGGAATTTCTGCAAGAGAGGCTGTCAGATTTGCAAGACTGCTCCAGAGAAACAACATTTTCCAAGGTTATAAGGGAGGAAAGGAGGAAGAAAAGAGCAATCAAAAAACCTCAGTTGTGTCTTAACACACATGGAAAATGTAGTTGTTTATCGGTTTATTTTTCTGTATCAAAATGTACTGTTTCTCTCGTATTTTATGCAGCTTTTCAAATGAAGTGTTATTTACCTACTGCACAAATGGCAATGCATGAATGGAAATCATTCTCACTTTCTCTTTTCTCTGACAAAAATCATATTAATTAGCAATGACTCTCTGAACAATTTGCTACTAAAAGAAAATTTGTATCTTTGGAGAGAGGCAAGAAGAGAATAGGAAAAGAAAATTGGAGTTGGCTTCTTTTGGTAGTACAGGCCCAAGACAACTGAAACTTTTTTCAGAATGCTGCTTCCAAACTGAATCACAGTTGGAAAAGTTTTAGAGCTAGAAATCAGTTAGAAAATCCCCTTCTTCCTAAAATCTTCAATGTAGTCAAGAGGTTTTTGGCTACTTTAAGAAAGCCCCATATATACACTAATAATGCAAGCAGAGCTAAGGGACAGTAACCAGCACCTAGAGGTAGGACAAGCACCTCCCAAGACACTGCAGGAGTTCCAGATGTCAGCTGTCACAGCACACGGTCTCCTGTAGGAACATTTCCACCTGGTGAGCAGACTGGTCTCAGGTAAATCATCATTAAGTCTCTCCTCAGTTTTCCTATCACCTGCAAAAAGGGAGGGGTAACACCTACTCACTTCATACTATGTATTTGCTTCTCTTTAGGATTTCATTAGTTAATGGCTACAAAGAATACAGAATATGTAAACGAATATTCACAGCAATTCAGAGGTGTAAATTGATGTTTGCTAATAGAATTTTCTCACTGTGCAACACTTTACTTAACAAAGTCTGTCATCTGATGCTATTACAGCTGATAATTGAGTCAGTCTCACCAGGAGTTTTTTCAATGTTTTTGACAGACTACCCAGGGGATGCTGAAATATGTTATTTTGAATGCCACTGCTTTAATTTTTTGTATTTCCTAGGTTATCCTCAAATCACTCTGCAGAGTAGCCTTTGAACTTGAAGGAGATGCCAGCCTGGGCCTTAGATTTTCTGTTAAGTTTTCCTGGCATTAGGAACTTAAATCATATAATACTTTGTCACATACCTGATTTCCTTCTCCCCCATCCTTAACATCAGCAAGTAAACAAAACCAGATGATTGATGTTATTATTTTTTCTAAAATCCTTCTGCATTCGTTGATGGTTACATTGGACCCCTTCTTGCTACAAGCCCAGCCTGCTGAGTTTTTGAATCATTCCAACTTTCTGTGTTATCCAGGGAAATAATTCATCCTGAACAAGTAGCAGCAGCAGCTTCATCAGGGAAGACTAATTAAGCCTAGTTTAGAATTACCTCGCACTTTTGTGGAAAAATAGGACTGAGTATCAAGAGATCTTTTACAAAGGAAAAAACTCAAACTTCCGTCTAAATGCAGGTTTGGAGGCACTTTTTTATCACTGTGCTTTTGCTCTGCATGTGCTTGTTTAGGAATGCACAATTCATGAATATTTTGAGTCCTTATATGGTAAACTGTCAAGTTCCTGTCAAGACTTATAGTTCATTAAAGAAGTGAAATTAAGAACAACTTGAAAAGGGTTTTTAAAACTTTAATTAGTTGAGTAAATTCCTATTCCTCTAAGGCACAGTGTTTTGTGACCATACAAGCTTAAAGTGCTAGTGGTCTCATGCTAAAGCTCATCTTGTCAGCTGAGCTGATACAGTTTTTTAAGAGACCTCAGTGTGAATTAGATAATGGAGCTTATCTGGCTCTTTCCTGAAAAGAAAATGATAGGAGTTATACTTTTTTCATAAGTCAGATGAATATCCCATTCCTTTTCATTACATTGCCCTTCAAACAACTTTTTTTATATACAAGTAGTAATCAGAGGACAGCACTGTTCACATAATCACAGAATGGTAGAGGTTTGAAGGAACCTCTGGAGATCATCTAGTCCAACTTCCCTGCTAAAGCAGATACATCTAGAGCAGCTTGCACAGAAACATGTTGAGACAGGTTTTGAATATCTCCAGAGAAAAAGACTCCACAACTTCCTGTTCCAGTGCTGTGTCGCCCTTAGAGTAAACAATTTTATCCTCGTGTTTTGATGTAACTTCCTGTGTTCCAGTTTGTAGCTGTTGCCTGTTGTCCTGTTGCTTGACCCAGTTAAGAAGAGTTTGGCCCCATAGATATTTCTAAGCATTGATAAGATCCCCTCTCAGCCTTCTCTTCTCCATGTTAAACAAGCTCAGATCTTTCAGCATCTCCTCATAAGAGGGATGCTCCAGTCCTCTAATAATTTTCTTGGCACTCCACTAGACTCTGTCCAGTAGTTCCTTGTCTTTCTTGACCTGGGGAGCCCAGAAATAGACACAATACTCCAGATGTAGACTCAGTAGAGCTTAGTAGGAGGGGAGAATATCCTCCCTTGAACTGCTTGCCACACTCTATTTGGTGCATCCCAGGATACCATTGATGTTCTTGACCATGAAGGCACATTGCTGGCTCATTGTCAACTTGTCTACCCAGACTCCCATCATAGAAGGCTATCAGATTGGTCAAGTATGACTTCCCCTTGGTGAATTCATGTTAACCATTCCCAAAAACTTTCTTTTCTTCCAGATGCCTGGAGATGACATCCAGGATGAGCTCTTCCATTGCCTTTCTGAGGCTGGAGGTGAGGCTGACTGACCTGTAGTTTTTCGGATTCTCCTTCTTGCCCATTCTGAAGATTGGAGTGATTTTAATTTTTCTTTACTTCTCAAGTACCTCTCCTGTTCTCCATAATCTTTCAAAGATGATAGAGAGTGCTTTAGCAATAATATCTGCCAGGTCAATCAGCACTTGTGAGTGCATCTCATCATAGCCCATGGATTTGTGAGTTTCCAGTTTGCCTAGATGATCTATAACCCAAATCTCCTCGATTGAGGGACAGTATTCTTTTCTGTAGACCTCTCTTTCCTCCAGGGACTGGGATTCTTGAGGGCTGGTTTTAGCAATATAGACTGAAGCAAAGAAGGCATTCTTTTTGTTTCTGATGTACTTGAAGAAGCTCTTCTTGTTATCCTTGATGATTTTTAACAGTTTCAGTTCCAAGGGGGCCTGTGGGCATTGCATCCCTAGATACTCTGACAGCATTCCTGTACTCCTCACAAGTGGTCAGTCCATTTTTCTACCCTCCATGAACTTCTTTCTTCCAGATGAAATTTTACCAGAAGCTCCTTACTCGTCCATGCAGGCCTCTTATCTTGATCCTGGAGGCATAAGTGCCTGAATAGTGCCAGCTCTCTTGGATCACCCTACCTTCTAGAGCCTTATCTTTTAGGATTCCTCCAAGTAAGTCTTTGAAGAGGATAAATTTAGCTGTCCTGTAATCCAGTTTTGTAATCCTGCTTATTGTCCTCCTTCTTCCTCTCGGGATCCTGAATTTCACCATCATGGGGTCGTTGCAGCCAAGGCTGCCCCAGACTTTCACATCACTAACCAGACCTTCTTTCTTTGCTAGTAAAAGATCCAGCAGAACACCTCTTCTCATTGGCTCCTCCACCACTTGTGTCAAGAAGTAATCATCAGTGCTCTGTAGGAATTTCTTCGACTGTATATGCCTAGCTGTGCTGTCTTTCCAGCAAGTATGTAGGTGGTTAAAATCCTCCATTAGAACCAGGTTTTGCGATTGTGATTGCGATGCTACTTCCAGCTGCCTGTGGAAGGCCTCGTTGGCCTTCTCTTCCTGCTCAGGCAACCTGTAGTAGACACCCACAACTGTGTCCCCCGCATCAGCCTGCCTCTTGAGTCTTACCCATGAGGTCTTGACTCAACTAGGCCAGGCTCAAAACATTGCCTCACATAAATAACACCACCACTATCTTACCTTACNGAAGCTCTTCTTGTTATCCTTGATGATTTTTAACAGTTTCAGTTCCAAGGGGGCCTGTGGGCATTGCATCCCTAGATACTCTGACAGCATTCCTGTACTCCTCACAAGTGGTCAGTCCATTTTTCTACCCTCCATGAACTTCTTTCTTCCAGATGAAATTTTACCAGAAGCTCCTTACTCGTCCATGCAGGCCTCTTATCTTGATCCTGGAGGCATAAGTGCCTGAATAGTGCCAGCTCTCTTGGATCACCCTACCTTCTAGAGCCTTATCTTTTAGGATTCCTCCAAGTAAGTCTTTGAAGAGGATAAATTTAGCTGTCCTGTAATCCAGTTTTGTAATCCTGCTTATTGTCCTCCTTCTTCCTCTCGGGATCCTGAATTTCACCATCATGGGGTCGTTGCAGCCAAGGCTGCCCCAGACTTTCACATCACTAACCAGACCTTCTTTCTTTGCTAGTAAAAGATCCAGCAGAACACCTCTTCTCATTGGCTCCTCCACCACTTGTGTCAAGAAGTAATCATCAGTGCTCTGTAGGAATTTCTTCGACTGTATATGCCTAGCTGTGCTGTCTTTCCAGCAAGTATGTAGGTGGTTAAAATCCTCCATTAGAACCAGGTTTTGCGATTGTGATTGCGATGCTACTTCCAGCTGCCTGTGGAAGGCCTCGTTGGCCTTCTCTTCCTGCTCAGGCAACCTGTAGTAGACACCCACAACTGTGTCCCCCGCATCAGCCTGCCTCTTGAGTCTTACCCATGAGGTCTTGACTCAACTAGGCCAGGCTCAAAACATTGCCTCACATAAATAACACCACCACTATCTTACCTTACTGGCCTGTCTTTTCTAAAAAGCATGTAGCCATCCGTGACAGTTTTCCAGTTAGGCGAGCTAACCCACCACGTGTTTGCAATCGTAATGAGGTTGTAATCCTGTGACTGCATACAGATCTCTGATACTTCCTGTTTATTTGCCATGCTGCATGCATTGGTGTATAAACATGTCAGAGAAGTATTTGAACCTCCAGGTTTCTCTGGAGGGGTTGAGCAGGATCCACCACAGGTGTACATGTCCTTGAGAAAATTTGCTTTCTGGTTCTTGTCATGGGAAGCAGGCAAGGGACAATTTTCACTGCCCTGATTGGCTTGTCTTATTTCCCAGTTGGATGTAATGATATGAGCCATTTTGCATCCCACACCGCAAGTCCTTGTTGCTTAATATTATTGTATATTGATGTTGAATGAATGTCGATGAATACCATTATATTTTGCTGATGAATACTTTGTTGCACTGAACTATGATCTAAAACTTTTTGGTGAATCGAGTTTTATAAAACTTTCCTAAGATGACTCAAATTCCTTTTATAGACTCCAAGAGTTAGAACTGAGTTCTACTGATTCAAATGTCAAACTGTGTTCTAGCAACTGATCTAGTTTTCCCCCACATAAAATCATTTATAATATCACCAGTTACCACAGTTTAATTGTACATCTTATGCTATTCATTGTTCTGAAAGCTCTTATTATTTGCATTTTAGTGAAATAGATTTATATCTTCATCCATCAAACTTACCCAAAAATTTTTATCCAATTCTCACTTCTGCAGACAAAAAAACCCCATAACACCTTGAAAACACAGAAGCAAAATTCACTTAGAAAGAACTGAAATATATGTATATGCAACCGGTATGATCTGAGGAAGCCGATGTCTGGAGGAAGAGGCTATATCTGGTGTGTAATGGATAGATTAAAAAACTTGAAACATTTTAAGGTTGTCAATGTTATGCTAGAGCCACTAAAGCTCATATTTGTTGGAAACAACTAAGAAATTCACATAAAGGCAAAATATTGCTTTGCAGGCTCTTCCAATTATACCTTCTACAGCTCTGCAACACTCAGGGTATGTTCTAACTCTGATTCCACCCTTACATTTACTCCTAATCCTACAATTAAAGACATCATCCTTTTATTCGTAGAGTGAGTTTTCTGTTCTTTTATTTTATAAATATTTTCCTTCTCTTTATTATGAATTATATGTGTCCTACTGGCAGTAAACATCCCTTTCCTCCAGTCACATTACTATGGCCATTAAAAAACGTATGTTCCTGAGGAGATAATGTACATACACTTTTTTAGTGTGAAAATATCAATTGTACCTCAGGTACACAATGCAATCTGCTCAATAGTTTGAAGCCAGAAGACCTGGTTTTCAGGTATTCAGTGCTATTACACTGATTACCTTCTGCTTCTGTTGTTGTTCACGTTGATTGTCCTCATCTGTTTAAATTGCAGGTGTGACTATAAAGTTCCTAGGAAAGCCAGCCCAGATCCCAGCACAGAATCTTTAACAGCTGTGAAAAAGACACTTCCTAGGAAATCTGAGGATATAGGTATGGATTGAATGAGTCAGTACTGTATGCACATCTCCAACACGTTCAGTGTTCAGGACCCCCACTAAAGATCTTCAGTGATTTAGAGTGTTGTCTGTTACTGGGGATATGACAATAACCAGAAAGGGTAATATTGCTGGGTCTGGCTGTGGTGAAGTTAATTTTATTCATAGCAGCCTATATAGTGCTGTATGTTTGGATTTGTGACTGAAAGAGTGTTGAAAAGTCACAACAAAGTTTTTATTGCCCAGCAGTGCTTGCTCTCAGGACTTCTCTTCTTATCACTCTGCTACCCCTACAGTAAGTAGGCAAAGCTGGGGAAAAGCTAGGAGAGGACACCGATTGAGCAGCTCACCAAAACTGACCAAAGGGATATTCCATGCCAGGTAGTGAAACGCTCAGCAATAAAAAGGGGGGTGGGGAGAAGGGGGATTTGTTTGACAGGTCTCCGTTGTCACAGAATGCTTGAGTATTGGTCTGCTTGTAATAGGTCGCAAGTGATTTTCTTTGCATCACTTCCACCCCACCCCCCTTTCCTTTATTTATTAAACTGCTTTTATCTTG
>VWPV01008790.1:2425-89453 GCA_013389885.1 Geococcyx californianus | reverse complement strand
AATTCCTTTGAGGCATTTCACTGGTATTTCCCTCTTTGCTCCTATTACCCGAACACCCCCTGGCTCCTCTCTGTAAGACTTCAGCAGTGTTCCAGAGTGACCAGTACATCTCGGAGACACAGGCAGAGAGCCATCAGTAGCACCCTATCCCTCTAACCTTAGCTTGTCATTCCTCAGGTTGTCTCAGGCAAGCCTGAGATTATCCCCGCCCCGTCAAGTCTAGTTTAAAGCTCTAAATGAGGCACACAAGCTTGTGAGCAAAGACCCTCTTCCCTACATCAAATTCACATCTCTCCAATTTGTGAAAGAATATTGTGGAGTCCGTGTCAGAGGCCTAACAGAAATCCAGACAGATGAGATCCATAGCTCTTCCCTTGTCCATTGATGTAATCACTCCACCACAGAAGACCACTAGGCTGGTCAGGCAAGACTTCCCTTGGTGAAGCCGTGCTCTCGAATCACCTCCACGTGCCTTAGCATAGCTTCTAGGGGGAACTGTTCCATAATCCTCCCAGGAACAGAGTTAAATCTGACAGGTCAATAGTTCCCAGGATCCTCCTTTCTATTCTTTTTAAAAATGGGTGTAATATTTCCCTTTTTCCAGTAACCATGAATTTCAGCTGACCACCATGACATCATAGAGAGTGGCTTGGCAACTCACCTCTTCAATGGGACCGAGATGATATTTGAAGGTGTTTTGGATGCTACATGCCCAACACTTTTGTTTTCTTAAATATCAACTACTGCATAGTGTTCTAGTTGTTCTGTTATGAGAAATTCTGCTGTGCTAAGTGACTATTTTTCCTTTTGCCTCTCACCAAGAAAAGCAGAAAAAATACCCACTAAAAAACCAAACTATTTATCTCTCGGGGAAAAAATCATCTATTCTGAACTCTGAACTGCAATTAGGAAGCTTAGGAACCTAAATAAGAGAGAACTTGAGAGACAAAAGGCCTTTGGTCAATCTTTCAACATCTATTTGAGTTTCAAGATATTGAAAGTTGGAATTACTAAAGCTTCATTCATCCTTTATGAAAGAAAATCACCAGGAGATGGATCTAGCAGGATAATGCAGACATTGTCTTCATTGTCTATGCCAAGGTCATCCACTCACTCCCATTTATGGGCATCCTAGATCCAGAGTGTGGGAAATGAAGAATGAAGACAGGGCAGTAAAATGACAACTCCCTTAGACAGAAGTGTGCCCTGCAGAGAATGTCCTGCATCTATGCTCTCTTAATTACCATAAAAGAGTGGTCAAATGTGAGCAACTTGTTAGAGGTCCCTGGGACAGTCTAACTCCTTGCCTCAGCTAGGAAATTCTTCAACAGAGAAGTAATTAATATATGCAAAAGCTATGCCAAGGCCTGATTTACCAATTTAATATAGCTGGCAATTTAATTACATTCTATTACCTGGGAATGCTTAATTTACTAATATAGACACAGCCTTAGAGGTTAGTTTTAGAGTGTAAGGAGGGCACAAATTGACAGAAGACACAAATTTGTCAACAGCTGGTTGGATATCAGAAAGAAGAGTTCAGGGACATCAGAATATAGTATAAGGGATGATAAAGGCTACATGCAGAGTTTATAAATCACATAAGGCTTGATTGAATTAAAATAATAAGGTTTTTTAACACGGAATTATAATTACTTCACCGCAAACGGCTACTGTTGATTACAGTTTGGAATTAACATTTCTGTTACAACCAGATTTTAAGCAGATATTAGAAATAGCAGATCAGATATGTCACATGCTGTTCATTTCAATGCAAGAGGCAGAGATAAATAACTTATTTCTCAAACTACCCACAGTATGTGGTGGCAGTATAAAGAATTTTAAAAACTACCCATTTTAGTCATTACATTTAGTCAGAAATAATGTATAGTGTCCAAGATTTACCTCTGTACCCTTTTTAGCTTAAATAGCTGATCAAAGAATGAAATCATAGGTGAGATGAACTCACTGAAAAATGATCATTGAATCTTTTATTTATAATGCTTAAACTGTTGCCTATGCACTGTCTTGCTTCTGATGGACTATAATTATTTTACTTTACAATTTCAGTATCTCAAGAAAGGAACTTGCATTGCGAACAATTCTGTTTAGCTCTGTTAAAATGATTAGTAAAAGTACACTCTCCTATAGCAATTATTTCAGAGAACATTGCATTCTGGAAATCAATATCGCCTGATTGAGGTCTGATTGTGTCAAAAAATACATGCCAACACTCAAAAATAAATCACTTCAATAGCTGGCTGATATTTTCTTAAAAAATAACAAAGTAAGTTCATATCTAAGTAGGACATCGAACCTAGAAGAGAACATAATATATGTCAAACAAAAATGCTCAAAATCCTGATCAATATGGTGGATTAAAACAATAGAATAAGCATACAGAGAATTCTGTGACTGCAGGCTGAGTGTATTTATTTTCTTATGTTTTTACACATATGTGCATGAAAGTGGTAAGACTACATACATTCAGGTAAAATATGGATTTTAAAGGTGTTAAGAAACATTATTTCCCAAGAATTTCAGATTCCACTTTGGATTAGTCTGACACATACAAGAAAAAAAATAATATTGTCCCTAGAGTGCACTTTTAGAGCTACATATGTAACAATTATTCTTTAATTTATGAATAGACTGAAAATGTAATGTACACACACACACACAAAACCTTTTTATGCAGAGCATAATACAGAATATGAGAGATGAATAAAGAAAATTCCATATAGTGAATACCTTTCTAAAAAGCAAGGGCCTCAAGTGGCATTTAAAATAATAACTTGTAAAAGAATGCAAAGAAAAATTAAACAGTCCAAACACACAGCAAATGTTGCTTTAGTAGAATTTAATACATAATATGTGTCAGTTAAAATTCAAAAGTAAATATCAGGTCTCTATGAAGTCCACATAACAGGGTAATAATCATTTAAGTTAAAGTATGCAACTATTAAGAGAGGTTAGATACATACAGGGCTGCTTTTACATACTGCCAAATACATTGATGTTTTGGGGAAAATCAGCCAATACATACAAATCATGACCTATTTCAGGCAATGTGACAGTAGTATTTGTTTCTTTTTGGTCCAGAGCACATATAAAAACCCCACCTGTGTTTTACTTCAGACCAATTGTAATTTTTTACAACACAAAAAACCTCTGGTTGTTCCTCCCTAAAGAACATTTAATTACATGTTTTATGTGAGCAAGGTATTTTTTTTGTATATGTGCATAGAGAAGTGTTGAAGGAAATTTTTAGATCAAATTAATCCAATGGGGAAGCTCACCTTCAGGTTCAGGTTTATTTCTAATTCCTGATATGTTCAGAAAATAATAAACAGCTTCCACTCTTTCTTACTGTGAACAACATTAGTTGCCAGAGCTACAGAAAAGGTGGAGGAAGAGATGTGTGAAAAGGCACCAGTTTCCTCAATTGCTTCTGCTGACCTCAAAGAAGAGCTGCAGGTTTTTAATGGTAAGATGAATGTCAACAATAGCTGAAAGAAGCTTCAAAAGTGTCAAGGAGCAATTTATGGCCAAATGGCTTGCAATTACTTCTGCTAGCCAACAGACAAAGAAAGGTTGCTTGTCACTCCCTAGAAATTGCTTCCGAGCTATTGATTTCATTTTTCAACCTTGTATAAACTATTTTGCGTTCTTTTCTTCACCTGACACTGATGGGACATTAACTAAAAACCAAGAACATCCCCTACCCCCCAAAATCTTCCTGTTTCTGCCCCTGGAGTAAAAAAATCAAAATGACTTCGCTATTATTTTCTATGTTAGAAAGTAGAAGGAGAAAGCACTGAAAAGGAAGAATCAGGTTTTCCATCTCTGAGCTGTGGTGGATATAGGAGGCCATTTTAGTGTTATAATATTCTAAAATTTAAGAAAGCCAAGAGCAAATGCACAGAAGAAGAACTATAAAATAGAGAGAGGTAGGTACAATGTGAAGATCAGATGCTATATGAGTGCAAAACAAAACACTGGAGACTTCAGCCAAGGATAAAACCAAGAGAAGAGTGTCTAATACAAACACAGTTTAAATTAAAGGGACAGAAAAAAGGAGGAAAAGAGATAATGCCAATGAGATAAAAGGCAATAAAGCAAAGAAAAGAAGCAAAGACAAACAAAAGGGTAGTTTTGTTTCAGACAGCCCTTAGAGTCAAGGCAGTGAGTTTAGCACTATGACCATTCAAGCCTTTGTTCTAAGTGGAAATGCATTTGTTAGATTTTAACGTTATGCAAGACAAACAATTAGAACAAAGAACTCTGTGTCCTGTAAGAAGGCTAGTCTTAAAATCTTAGGTAACTTTTCTGTCAGTGCATCTAAGGAACAGAAAAGGATGAAAGCCAGTTTTAGGTTAGGGTTGAAAAGTTCCCATATAAGACTAAATCTAGTCTTCACAAAATTCTAAACAGAGGATGATCAATTATTTGAATAGTCTTTTGGGCTCTTGATTAATTTTTACTGCAAGTAGTATTGACCTGCTGTAGATTTCAAAACTGAAAGTGTTCAGTTGCCAGTCTCAGCTTTGACTTGAACATTATAGAGGCTAAACACAGAAATGCTGTTGCTGACAGAATGGTCCTAGAAGACACTTTATGTAAAAGTCATTTTACAGCAAGGTTAGATTACTCTTCTGATCTAGTGCAGAACAGTTTGACATCAAGCACAGCTGCTGCTGGGAAATCAAAATACAGAGAGAATGAAAACAGGGAAAATGTTCATATTATGTCTTACAGTGAAACTTCAAACAACCATCAGATAACACTAAGGCCATAGTAGCTCCAAACTCAAAGGTTTTGTACCCTAACTGGTGTTGAAGATTAATATCTTGTACCAAAGAAGATGAAAATCAAAGTGACATGACTAGGTAGTGATAGATACTTCCTGAAATTCATTAACTGGCTGCTGCTGTGACATCTCAGCTTCAAGAACAGGGAAACACAGTTGGCATAATCAGCCATCACTAACGAGTAACCTCATCTACAGGAGTCTGCATGGTTAGCTAAAACTTTGGGCCCTGGACTAGGCAGTATTTATCCTGCTAGCAGCAGCCAGTGGGCTTAGGGGAATTCTTTCTTTGTCACTATAATTTTAGTCTTTTGCCATGCCCTCCAACAGATCTCTTTGAACAGTGGCCTTACCCATTTTTATTCTCTTAAGCTTGTATTTTTTGCCAAAATGTGATATAGGATTGTCTGCCTATGCCTTACCAAGCCAAAGAGCGCATTTCTGCCTCTGGTATATGTCACTTCCTAGTGAAAACAAAATGCCACGCCTAGCTGCATCCTTGCAGAATTCTGTATGTGGCGAGTCAGGCTGGAGACAGTGTTCATCAAAAAAGAAGGCAAATGAAGCAGATACTTACACCTAACAGCAGTATGTATTTTTGCTAGTTAATTCAGATCCCTTCTTGAATAACTACAGAAATCCACCACTGTGCCTTGCATGTACTGGCACTGATTTCCAGAGTGCCCTGAAATCACAACAAAGGCTGGAACAGGCAGCTGAGGCAGTCTGTTACATCATTACTACTACACTGCAATAGACTCAACAGAGAATCACACTGCAAGACCTCATTGTTTTGGATGACACAGAACATAGATTCAACTCAGTGAGAATAATCAGCCATTAGAACAGTCTCCCCAGGGAAGTGGTAGATTCTTCAGCACTGGAAATTTCCAAGAATCAACTGGAAAGAGGACTGGGCCATCTTTCAGTAAAGAAATTTTTCCTGATGTCTAATCTGAACCTCCCCTAGCACAATTTGAGGCCATTTCCTTTCATTCTGTCCCCTGTCACTTGGGAGAAGAGACCAACACCCATCTCACTACAACCTCCTTTCAGGTAGTTGTAGACCAGGGATGTCAAACTCATTTTCACCTGAGGCCACATCAGCCTGCTCCTGCAGCATAGCCTGTGCCACACACTGCACACGTGACTAATGCGCTGGCAGGTGCGCAGGAGCAAGGAGCTCAGTGCTGCCACTGGGTAGAAACAATGTGCCAGGCCAGATAAAACAAGATGGAGGGCTGGATTCAACCCATAGGCCTTATGTTTGCCACCGGTGTTGTAGACAGTGATAAGATCTTCCCTATGCCTCCTTTTCTCCAGGCTGAACAACCTCAGTTCCCTCAACTGCTTCTTAAAAGGGCTTGTTCTCCAGCCCCTTTACCAGCTTTGTTGCCCTTCTCTGGACATGGTCCAGCACCTCAGTGTCCTTGTGGTGAGTATTCAAGGTGCTGCCTCACCAATGCCAAGTAAAGGGGCACAATCAATACCCTGGTCCTGCTGGTCCCAATGCTTCTGATACAGGCCAGGATGCCATATGGGTTAATATAGGAAACACAAATGTCTAGGTCTTCCACAATTTTGAAACTAGCCCCTTGAGTTGAGTTGTTCCGTAGACTTAGATGTCCATAAGACAATTAATTAGCAATTGCATCTGGATTTAGTATCATTTAGCAATCCTAGCAATACTTATTACTTATACAGTGATCACTATTGAATATTTTCGGCATAATGAGGTGACATTACTGGAAATTACATCATAAAAATAGTTACTTTATGAAGAATGATGTATTTTTCTTAGTGGCAGAGATTAAACATTGCCTTCAGAACTTCACTCTCCCTTTTGGGCAATCATCTCTAGCATAGTCACCTGAACATTAAGTGATACACGTGTAACTGTAGGCATATTTCTAACCACAAATGATTATGGTGTCAGAAGCTCCCTTTAGATGGAAGTGGTGAGTGTCAACTGTGCTGCCTGAGGGAGGGAGGTTGAGATCACCAGTTAGGACACTTCAGTAAATTATGGATTCCTTTGTAAATTTAAATCAAACGGCAAAGCTAATTATTTTCAAGAGAAGATGAGGTCCTCAGATTTTTTTTGGAGAATAGTAAGATCCTTATGCCAGTTAAAGTCTATCCCCAAAGGTTGCTTAGCCTTTGGCTTCACATTTTATTAACATTCTGTAATATATGTGCAAGGAAGTATTTCTATTTGCCTAAGATTTACTTTATTTGGAATCCTCTCTCATACCGGATTTGACCTTCACAGGTGCTGTTCTATAAGGGGTGACCTTTAGATTAGCCTCCCATGTAAAGAAGTGACTGTGTCATCTGATGCTTTTCATTCTGCAAGTTACTAAACCAAAAACATATGAATAATTTTAAGTATCTGACATAAATATCACATTTTGTTAAAGTTTTCCAAGCAAATTAATGTTTTTTCTAATATGTTCTGTGTCCCAAAAGTATTTTTCGTTACTTCTTAATAACTTAAAAAAATTTAGATGGATTTTATACACAGACTTTCTTCCTGTATTTACCAGAAATATGAACACATTTGGAGTGAAAAGAAAATTTTAATGAATATAAATTCAACTTAAGTATTTTTCTTTCCATTAAAATGTTAATTATTTAATAGCACTTCATGATAAACATATTCAGATGCCAAAGAAACTAGAAAAAAATAATCCCAGAAATGTTCATATGTTTAGTCAAATGCTGGCAATAACAACACAATGACATATTTAGAGTATGTTCTTTAACAAAATAACTTTAGAAATGTTACAGTTCTGAAATATGAAAAATTAAGATATATAGGCTTAAGAAAAGTTATTCTGAGTTTAGAGAGGGAAAAAAAAAAAATCACTGTTTAGATAATGATGCATTGGATGTGGTTGCTGAAATAGGCCATAGAGTTCCCACATTTTTCAGTATTTTCAATACCCAGCTGCACAAATCCCCAAGCAACCCTGTCTGACCCCATAGCTGACCCTGCTTTGAGCAGAAGGATGGACAAGTCCTTTCAGGCTGGATTACTCTTTGGCTATAAGAAAATTGTTCTTATTACCCAGTTCTGTCTGATGAGTTTCTGATGAGAAACCATCATCAGGTATAAGGATTCAGTATATACCTCTACATAGATGAGCTCCACTCAATGATTAAATATCACTGGTTTAGGAAAATGGATAGAAACTACACTACGAGAATGTGTGTATCTCTGTGCCTACGAATAAATAAGGTTTTTAAAGTGTGTATGTTTGAGATTGAAAAACCATGAAATAACATTTTCTCCATAATAGTTGAAACTGTAATTAAAGCACTGCAACTGAAGATCAGAGAACTAGAAACATGAGGTGAGAAAAAGGATTAATTATATTGGATGAACCATAAATTTTATTATTCTGTAGTTAGACAGTGAACAACAGTTCACCCTAGTCTTTGTTTTATATACATTTTACTAATTTATGTTACACTTACAGACCAGGGCCACTATATAAGCTAAAACCAAATATTATTCCTTGATTCTTAAGTGTATATAGATACTATGTATCATCATTATTTTGCACATATTCTTTAAGTGTACGTAAACTTATCACAATGAATCTCAGGAGTTATTTCTATGTATAACATAATTTCAGTCTTACCTCTGCCATGCAAATATTAACTATTTTCATATATAGAGAGAGTAAGTGTAAAATCTCTTCCCTTTTCTGTGCAAGAATCTTAAGATGAATGAGTTTATTACTGTGTTTTATTCATCCTATAATGTCTTTATATCTCAGTCACCTGTGGTTATCAGTTCCAAGACATTGTGACTCAGACTGCAGCCTTCTGAGGGGCTAAAGTAACAGGAAGCAACATTCTTCTTGTCAAATACATTCAAAATAATTTTTATGTAATACTGTGTTAAGCCTTGGTTTTTTTTATACTGTGTTTTGGGTTTTATTTTTTTCTTCCTTTCTTTCTTGTTTTCCTGTCCTTTTTTTCCTTTGTCTCAGACATCTTCTTTGTCTCATTACAAGCTGAACACAATATCCAAGACATTTCACTCAAAGGACAAAAACGTGTCAACCCTTTGAAAACATCTCACTCACAGAGACTAAGATGACAAATTTGTGTCTACAACAACCAGGTTTTTTGTGTATAGCAAGAATTTACCTCTTAATATTATGATAAAGTTGAGATATATCAGGGAATATCAGGGAATACCTGATACCATATGCAAAACACTAGATCAAAGGTAGTCCTTCCCATTGAGGCTTGACAGATACAGCATTTTTACTGTTTACCTTTTTGGCACACATTTTAATGGGTCTCTGAAATTTTCCCATCTTTTGGCTCTGTAAAACTTCGTTTATTCTCTTGAAGAGACCAATAGTCGTCGGTAAAAAAACAGGGGTTTTATTCCATTAAATCATTACTGTAATTTTGCTGTCACAGTTCTAGAAATTGGCTTCAAAGACTGCTTGAGAAGACACTGATGATTCAGTGTACGTTACAGTAAGAAATATATCGGAATTCTGTTTTTTTCTTATAAGTCCACATGTATTAGAACTAATAAATAGAAAAGTGCATCATTATTGATGTATTTGGTTACTTGATAATGCTACTAATGTTTAATTTAGTTAGCTTTTAGCAACCTGTAAAATACACTTCCCTGCCCTCAAAATACTACAGAAATTAATTGCTTTAAATTTTGTTTGGAAACACATTTTAGACAGCAGTTCTTCTAAGAACTAGACATGCTGAGAATCTCTATAGCCTCAATCTGAGCAGGTTTTGTTTACTAATAAGAAGAATATTGAATGTTTAGATTTGTTTAAAGAAGAAAAAATATGAACTTTTTTATCATTCTTTTTTTCCACCACCTGCCCCTTGCCTTTTTATAGACTTCATAACTCACTCACTGTGGATATTCTTCACTTGTGAGAATAAGGAGTCGCAATTGCATGGGTTTTAAAAATATACGTAACTGTAACTATTCCTCTATGGATGTACTTTGGCACTAAGATTGACAAAAATATTTAATAAATAAAATAGCAGAATTCTTTTAAGTATATTTATGCTAAATTCTAATGAGAAAGTATAGCAAATCCAGGTTTTTTTAAAAAATACCAGACAAAGGACATTTTTTTTCTTTGTGTCTGCATATAGAGAAACATCACTGCTATGGGTGTCGATGAAGAGAGTAGTTCTGTTTCTCATGGTGCTTTGAAAGGATAGTAAGCCTCTGGAACTTTGTATTATTTTTCAGAGCAGAATTAATTAATGAAGTTCTAGAACCATTATATGTTAGAGATTTTTAAATGGTGGTCCAACAAACACGTAGATTCTACAAAACACTTATGTGCAGTTAGAGAGCTTCCTAGCCTTGCTGCTTCTCCTTGCTTTAAGGTAAATTATAGGCAAAGAAAATAAGAGAGATATTGAGTATGAGCTTTTCATGTATCAGTTGTTGTTATTGCCAGAAAACTCTGTGAGATAGTAAAATGACCAGAAAATGTAGCTAAGTCAAGTGAATCTCTCTATTAGAACATGCTTTTAACATGCTGAGAGCTCAGAAAACTCTTCTAAATGTTGAAATAACACTTCTGTCTACTCCCCTATTAATGGATAGCATCTGCCTTGCACTTGTCATAAACAATTAGACCCTAAGAAACATCAACATCTTTAAAAATACAAAATAACAAATCATATTTCTTTAAAACTATACCAAATCTCTACTGCTACTTAGAGACACTTTATCATGTTCCTTTACTACATTGTCATGTGCTGAAAGGGTAAATTATGATTGTTGTTCCATGTATGAACTTTTTGGCTTGTTATGATCTTTCAGTAAGACAGCCCTCTGGGCTTGTTTTAAATTCCAAGGAGAATTCCCCAGACAGATGAAATCAGCTGAAGAAAATAACTTGAAACCTACATTGTAGAGATACCTTGGGGTTTGACTTGGGTGATGAAGTAAAATATAAAGTTCCTCTGTTCTGCTTGTAAGTGTACCTGAACCATAAATAAAAAGGTGTGATGTATGTCTGAAACACTAATCTAGGTAGAAATCTAGATAGAAACACTAATAATTCAATGAGATTGCTTTCTCTACCAGGTATTCCATTGGCTTATACAACAGATACTGAAGTCAATGCAAGAGTTTCTTAACATATTTAACGTGCGAGCACTAACTTGACGAAGCACACCACAGCCTTGTTTGAATCACATAAGTTTAGATTTAACTTCTGTAGGCATAATTTAAATCTAGGGATATGGGATTTTGCTATTTTTACATACCTGAAGACATAATGATAAAAAATTTTAAAGCTAACTGAGGTGTAATGAAGTGAACAAGTTTCTTCTATCGAATTTCTGGTTTAGGCTTTCAAATAACATCTAAAAGTCTGTTCAAATACAGCAAAAGTAGTAGATTCAGTCTGTGTTTCTACTAATGTGAAATGTTATTTTAATAAATAGAATAAAGAAGAAACTGAAATAATTTCTGCAGCTCTGGATCTATTTTTAGAACAGAACGTTTAAGAGTATTTTTTATGATACATGTATGGATAACTTCATATGCGAAGTGTGAAATGAAGAAATCAAGAACTACTTTGACTCTCACCTGATTTGGTTTCAACGCACTCATTAGAATTAAGTTAACAGTGACAACAGCA
The DNA here is from genome assembly GCA_013389885.1 of Geococcyx californianus. NCBI lineage: Eukaryota > Metazoa > Chordata > Aves > Cuculiformes > Neomorphidae > Geococcyx > Geococcyx californianus. Next base: position 77,978 of record VWPV01008790.1, on the reverse strand, counting down.
ACTAGTAAAGGACAGCAAAATATTTCAACACCATCTATAATTTGTGCAAAATATTGAATTACAAAACCTCTGGAGGTCCCTTCCAATTCTAATGATTCTGTGATTCCTTAATGCAAAAATCATTTTGTGTCATAAATAAACAGATTAGAACTACATCATCGTTACAAAGAAGACAAATGTCTAATCAGTTGGCAGAGAACAACTAGCTATAGGAATACAGCATTGTTGTTACAAAATGAAATAAAGATTATTTTATTAATCAGCATTACATCACCAGCACTTTATGATGTGATATCATTCTATGATAAAGAAAAAAATTAATATTTTTCTTCTGAACTCCATATTCCCACTACCAAACTCAGTTCAGATATAATGTACCTCTTCTCTTCCTTTTAGTCCCTACAGTTTGAGAGCTGTTAACCTCTCTTGTAGAGCTGTTAGGAAACTAAAATTTGTTTTTCAATAGCATTTTAAAACTTTCATATATTCAGCTGTAGGTAGGAAGTCATTTTGATTGGCTTGAATTCCTCTACCCTCATATACATCTCATTTCTCTTTCTGCAACTTGTGAGCATTGCTTCTCGTTTTCTGCTGTACACTCCTGGGAACAGCCTAACTATGTCTTCTTTATAATCCTCTGCTCATTTTGAGTAGTGGAAACCCACAGTCAGGTTCTCCTAGAGGTTTTTCATCTGCCAACTAAACAATTCCAATTCCCTCAGCCATTCCTTACAACAAACATGCTTCAGATCCCGTATTTGCCCCTCTGATGGACTCTCTAGCATGAGGGGCCCAAAACCGAGCACATCAGATACAGTTTCATACATCCGAGGCAGAGGGCAACAATAATCTCCACCAGCTGGCTGTGTGCTTACTATCACAGCCCAGTACAGTCAGCACTCACCACCACAACAGCACACTACTCACTCAGGTTCAACCTGTCCACTGAGACCTCTATCTTTTTCAGATGAGCTGCTATCTAGCACTCGGATTTCCTTCTTCTATTACCTCTTCCTGTCATTCTGAGCCACATGCAATATTTTATTCTTGTCCTCATTGGCCTTCATGAGGAACCTGGTGTCTTGTTCTTTTAGGTCTTTTTGATTTATCCCTCATTACCACCCTGTTGAAAACCTTAGTAGCAACTTCAACAACAAAAAAGGCCATTTTACTTTAGTTCCATCAAAGCTCCATCAAAGGTTTACTGGGAAGCATCATTTTCCTATAACTTTAAGTTATGCTTTTGTTTTTTTTTTTTCCTTCAAAAATATTGTTTTGGTTTGTTTTGTTTTAGAACATTATGTATTTGATTTAGGACATCAAAGAAATGTAACATTGTAACCGTTTCTAATATTCATACCAAATAATGGCAGGTTTACAGTATTCAGGTATTTGGAATGTTAATTAATTCATACAGAGGTGGAATATAGACCTCTGTTTTGATGCTTATCAAATGTATACATAAGAATTTTACTTTATCATGTTATCACATGATCCTGCAAATTATCAATTCTATGTCTGTTACTAATATCTAAAGACATATGCTGAAGGTGAAGAGAAAGTTTTCCTATACAAACTGAGTATAGTAGAGAGATTTTTCTATTAGCCCTGAAATCTTTCTTTTGAAAGGTTTTGAAGATGTCCAAAAGACATAATTCTAGATATATTGCTGCTTACATTCAGTCTATTAAATTTTCTCTTTCACTCTCATTAATTGAAAACAAAGTTCTGTTAGGGAAGCTTGAAACATAAGGTTTACCAATACTATAAAAATGTTCAGTGTTTTCAAGGACAAAAAATTCACTCATTTAAGATAGGAGATGTTTTCCTGAATATACACATTCAGCTTTGACTTTCAAAAATTCACCAGTATCAAAAGAAATTGCTTTGTTTATAAACAACATTTCAGTATTTCTGTAGAAATCAGAAGGAAGACTTAAGTTTTCTGAAGGGAGAATCTCAAAATAGATACAGTAGAAAAAGTAGTATGAGGAGAGACAGAATGGACCACTAGTTTACCCACATTCTGAGAAGATCGAAGAAAAAGCCTGAGGTGATACTGGTATGCTGGTAGCGTAGTGTTGGACAGACATTTGATTAAGACACAGCTCTCTTATCAGCACAATTAATTTCTCATTTATATCCTCCTCTATTAAAAGCACAACATGACCAGAACTGATGTGAGTATAGAAAGGAAAATCCACCTTAAGGCTGACTGCCTTCTCATGGTGCTCTACCTGTGATTGGCTGTTAGAGCAGCTTTGAAGCTACTCTTTTATAAAGAATTCATCACCTCCTCCAAGCTGGCAGGTGTGTCCACAATGGACTCCTTCTGGAACCCAAAATAATGTAATTTGAGAGTTCTGTAAAATAGGAGGAAATATTATATTGTCTCAATGAAAGTTGATTCTTTTATTTACTCCTTATCAAGTCGATGAGTTTATCCAATTTTACTGCTGTTTAAGTTACAAGGTTTTATACCTTTATTCGTTGTGAAATAAATAGCAGATTCCATTTCTTTTACATTAAATATCTCCTCTTTAAGCCACTTGAAAAAACAAAATGCTATGTAAATCACTAGGTTCCCCTGTACCTCTTCTTTAATGTGAGGCTGGATTTTCTCCTTCTTTTTTAAGATGTGATTCAGAACACATCTTAAATCTTTATACGTTGTATTCAGCCTCCAAGTAGCATTTTATGGATTTAGACAATGTGATGTGCTTTTTGCTACAGGGCTCTTAAGCACAGTTTACTGCTGCACTGTGCACAATAAATATATAAAAAATGTACTCGCTTTAGTCTATATAAATGATTTGTTTGCTTAATGTGTTGGAAATAATTTGATGTATTATAGCTGCTGTTGTTATCACCACATCACTATAAGAGGCAAGATCTATATCTCATATGGTCTTCTGGAAACAATTTTTAAGTAAATACAGATGTTTGCCTCTTGAACACAATTTTTACAAGTTGACTGCTAATAAATTCACAGTTGCATTATGCCAAAAGAAACAAAGATTTCAGAGGGAAGCATTTTTGGTTAATCAAACAATCTCATTGTCACTTAAACCATTATTTTCGGTACAATCGTTCATACACTTAGCACTTAAGAAAAAAAGTCATTGATGCAAAATGAGTTGTAGCAAAAAACCCCAAACATTCTGAGCTCAGAACAATACAAAAGAGTTTTCATATGACTCCATTGTCATCTTCATGCATAAAAGTCAAAAACTCTAAAATAAATCAGGAGAGTTAGCCTATCTTGCTTCCTGCAAGCAATATGACAGAATTTTCTTTCTTTCCTACTGAGAATCCAAGATGCATTTCCATATTAAACATATGGAGACACAGAAATTTCTCTCATAATTATGAACAGTCTATTGACCTAACACTTGCTAAGTCAGGGAGATCAGAGAGTACCTTCTGTAAGCACAACAGCTATTTCAGACAAAAAATATATTTCAAGACTGCTATAAAGCTGACTATATAAAATCTATAATTCACTTGTTACTATTCTTTAACCTCTTGCAAAATGACGTCTGGGTCTGTTTTTTCCCTTTCAGTGTGTGTCTCCTCGTCTTACTATGCACTATTTCAATTCTACTTAGAATTACTAATGTCTGCATGGCTTTTCTATGTAATCATCAATACAAGAAAGTGATAAACATTTGCATGTTTTCATACTTCATGAGAGGTCAGTGTAGTGTTACCTCCCATCTCCGTGGGAAGCTGGGAATCAGGGAGACAAATGACTTTTACATTTGGTGTCAACTGAACTTCTCATATAGACAAGAAAGATGAGTCTGGAAGTCCACATCTAAATTTTTCATCCATTTATAGTTTGTCAGAAAGTAACTTAGTAAGTGACAGTCAAGAAAACTGATTATTTTTTTTCAAGAAAGTAATTGTTATTGAAATTTCATAATGTATTTAGTGTTTATCGTGGTCTGTTAGTCAGAAGTACCTGTTTCACAGCAAAATCTCTGGCACAATTTTCTTCCTTATTTTCAGAATTACAAAGTACAACAAACAGAATCCATGTTCAAATTTCTGAATTTCCATGGTATTTGGAAACAAGCAAGACAATAATAACAATAATAAAGACACTGTGTTTTACTGTGTTTCGTAAAGAATCATAAAGCATCTTTTACATCTTGGATATGTTGGTACTTCATTTTTAAAGAAACAAAGCATTTATTCTGAGGCTATCGTTGAAATGTATTTGTTTTAAAATTTAATTTTTGTCTTTGCCTAGCATCTTTTTTCTATGAAAAGAAAAAATACTAGTAATATCTAGGTTGACTCAGCTATTTTCTTGGTAGGAAACACTAGCATAAATCTCATTACTCTATACAAATTTACACCTTCACCTAAACTTACCAGATTAATGCATTTCATATTTCTAAAGGGATGTCAGAAGTTTGTAGAACTGTACAGTTCCTCACAGGCAGCACATCCAACAAGGAACTTTTACTATTTGTCACTTCTATTGGCTGCAGGCGCTCAGGTGCTGACAGTAGGGTTTGCAGGGACAGCCCCTGTGCCAAAGTGGCCAAGGCTGCCCTGTGCCAGACGCAGTCAATTCCAGTTGGCTCCATTGGCCCCATGGCAGGGCACAACTGAACATCTCACATGTGGGGAAAACCTGGCTCAGAAAGGGCAAAATGCTGCCTGGCATATAGGGTTGAGGAAAGCTTTTCCCTAAGTCAAGACTGTTTTGCCCCTAGTGGTAGCTGGTAAGGGATCTCCCTATCTTTGTTTCAACCCATGTGCTCTTACATCTTGTTTTCTCTCCTGTCCTATTGAGGAAGTGGGATTGAGAGAGCAGCCAGGTGAGTGTCTGTCAGTCAGCTGGGGTAAACCCACAAAATCACTTCTCTGAATAGTATCAACTGATTTAATGTAATTATTTTGAGACTTCTTGAACACCAGAATACATAGTCTTGCTTATCAGTTTATTTGTACGAATCATAGTTACCATTCATTTCAGTAGTCACTGCAAGTTTTCAGCACTTAAACTAGAATGAAGAGTGACTTGGGTTCTTAAGGTAGCAATCCATAAAAAAAGAACTATGATCACCTATGAAAAAGTAGATCTTAGCGGATTTTTCTCAGTGGCAATGCGATTTTCCAAGTATGTGCTCAAATATGTTCAATACTACACACTTTTTCTTTTCCTTCAACTCTGCACCTCATTAAGGACATTAAGGACTAGGATTTCAATGAAAGATAACCTACAGCTTCTCAGATAAATGATTGTCTATAGGTGCGTATATGAATTGATCTGTCAGGAACAGTAAAAGTAAGAAAGGGAATATTGAAGCTCCCAAGCTTTAAAATAAATTTTTCATCGTTTGTAATATCTCTGTTATTCTGCTTTTCTAAGACACAACATAAAGGCCTAGCATTGGCAAAAGATCCAAAGGAGACTCAGAGCACCCAAGCATGAAGTTAATTCATGTAAATACTATTGATTAATTAAAATCCACCAACAAAACCAAAAATGCAGTAGCATCTTGCAAGTCCATTTTCTATTTGTTACAGCTTCTCTGACTCAAAAATTTGCTCTGGAATTTCTTTCATGTATTCTGATTCACAAAATTCAACATTGCCAAATTATGTAAAACCACATATGTATTTTTAAGTTACAAACATTGTTTTTTCAAAGCTAAGAAAAAAAATGGGTTTTTTTTCCCCTTCTTAGCAGAAGTTTAAGTTCAGATATAATTCCTTTTTACTTATTCTAGGAGAACATGACTAACATTGACCTATAATAACTTATTTAATCAAACCTATAGCCTTACTATTTCATTTTTATAAGAGTCATAGAACATTTATTTATCTTCTACCACATTATCTTTAAGTTGTTCTGGATTTTTCATAGGAAATAGCTTGGATTTACAATATGAAGCTTGCATACTAACTGTATTTTAGAAAGTTTCTATCCAATCTTCAAATATTAATCAAATCTGAGGACAGAGCACGTGACCAGAGAGGCAGGGAGCCTGAGCAGATTTCCTTCCAGTCTGGAGAACTGGACAGTTCTATGTTCCAGCAAGTTAAGTGCCAGTAAAAGTGTTGGAGAAGTTAATTCTAGACGACTTCAAGACAAGGGCAAAGATGGCTAGGAGGCATTCTAGGCAAAGGAATGAATCATCCCAAAAGAGACTCAAAATCCATGTTTCCAGCCGCTGAGATTGGTGAGCAGTCCTACTTTTTCTCTTGACTAAACAGGAGGTTATCCTTCAGCCACGTTATCAGAGTTGTATCTATTTAACGTGCCAACTCTAAACACTCATTCTCCTGAATGATGCTGAGTTGCCTTCAGCCTTGCTTATCACCTTTCTCAAACAACTTCAAGCCGGAATGCATTTCAAGATAATTTCAACTCTGTGTAGATTCTGAAGCATCTGGAACACTTCTGATCTTTAAAAAAAATTATCTCAGTCATGAAAGAACTAGTGCTCTACTATGATAAACTAAACCAGCCATGTCTAATTCACATTATTTTCACATAATATATTCCTATATCCAGGGACAGAATAAAGGTTCACATTGCTCAGTATACCATGGAGTACTATCCCTCCAGTGGAGTTAAAAACAATGCCTGAGAATGCATAAAAAAAAGGGCAGTCATTAAAAGATGGCACCTTCTCCCCCTCCTTAGTACTCCAAACTCCAGCTATTTTCAGCTTAGGGGACTTTCTGAGTAGAACATAGTTCCATACATGTCATTACTTCTACAGACTTCTCTTCCATTTACTTCACCTGTCCCTGCTTAAATCCTAATGGGCCATGAACTAGTGTCTGCTTGTGTATTAAAAGTAGATTTTGACTCATTATTTTCTTCTGGCTGCACGCACACTTCAGCAGCAATATACACGCATCTTTTCTCTCTAAGCAGAACTCAGAGTGAAAATACTATTGTTTCCAAGTATGCAGTATCAGGAGTATGACACTCGTAAAAAGACAAATTTTAAGAACTGATATATGCACACCTATTTGTATATTTAGGTTAATATCTGCGAGGAACTTTTCCTATGGGCAATAGCAAAAATTTGTCCTGATTGACTATGGTGAGAAATATTTCTCTCATTTCAGTCAAAATTTCAGAAGTATGGAAAGTATTTATACATAGAAAATATATTCTGCAAAGTGGAGTCTTCATCCAAATTAAATGTAAAAATATTGTAAATCAGTTTTTCTTATGATCCCTCCTTAAACATTAACTACTGAACAGAATATTGAAGTAAAAGATTCGGATCATACTAACATTTTCCTATATGGTTTCAAATGTCTTCATTATCTAAGGAAGCTTTTGGCAGGAGACAGAGCAAGATGACCTTCAGACATCCCTTTAAACCTGAATTATTCTATAATTCTGTATGTCTAAGTATAAACAAGCAATTAACTAAACAAAACCACCCAAAGCATAAATCAAATCAACTTATAAAGAGATCTAAAAATGCTGATAATCATATTCTCACAATCTCATATTCTAAATTGCCGAATTTTCTTCAGACTGGCTATTCATGATGTTAGGTTATGGAATTGAATACATAGACATTATAGAAGAAAAGCTTTATTTTGAAGTCCTTATTATTCTAATTAAATGAGATGTGTAAGTAGATGTAGTGTAAGCAGGGCAGAGTGGTGAAATTAATTAATCAAGTGTTCAAAAGGAGAGTTCACAAACACAATGCCTGACAGAGCTTCAAACAATGTTTCAAGTCGAATTTCTCAGAAGAGTATGCACATGTCAGTAGAATGTCTAATAGACGAAGTCAATTTCCACTTTAGGGACTACTGATTCTTAGAATATAGATTTATTTATTTTCTTCTGCATAGAAGAGAAAAGATTTTAAATTTTGAATGACTGGTTACATGGGAAAGATACAACAAAATAAACAGAGGGAAAAGTGAACTGATGTACAATGCAAAAAACCAGGATATGTTTATCAACTGTATTTGAAGCTTTATTTTCAAACTTCTGGTTTGTGGAAATTTACTCAGTATAGCATTCAATAATTAGCCTTGATGAATACTGCAGTTATTCAGCATCATTTTTTATTAAAAGATGGATGTAGTTTGTTACAGGACATTCTGTAGGTCTGCCAAATCAGCTGAGAGTTTTGGAAAAGAACAATGTATGAATAATCTGTAAAAGTGTATACTAACAGGCAGAAAAGTATGTGCAGTACACACAGGTTTCAGTATTCCAGACTTGTAAGTATTGTGTGAATACTATTAGTTATCGAAATATCATTTCTTAGAATGAAACTGACCCAACTCTGTTATGTGTCACTGGTTTTCAAGCTAAACCTTTTCTTTGAAGGTTTATATGCAATTCAAATGGTGCACAAACTTCATGTTTGCTGTTGATAAATATGTGAATCACATTGTGTTGCAAATGCTTTAACACTGTAACCTCATTCAGTTACAAGCTGAATTAACTACTTTGTTCTTCCTTTATACTTATTTGCTTACTGCTTTTGTACCGCTGCTTCTGAAAAAGGAAGGATTCTTAAGTAAGAAACACTGGTCCCCAGTCATTTAAGATTTGTTTGTTTAAAACCTATTCTCTGCCATTTACAGTCTTGCTCAGCTCTAGTTTACCTCAAAACCTCAACTTCATTTAGTATGGTTAATTTATACAATTGATTAGGTTACTACCATATATCTCTAGAGCCCTTTAATAGTTTTGCTCCTTTGTTCAGTTTTTTTACAGCAGTGAACCTCATTGAGAGTGACAGGTTTTGAATGTTACTTCTTAAATGCAGAAAGCCACCCATTTGTGTAAGTTTTCTCAGACTTGTTGATTTTATTTACTTGTCACCTGAATAAACGTGGCTTAAAGGCTCTCTTCCCTTTACTGTACATACGTTCAGTCAAAAAAATCACTCAAGGAATTTTACATGATGTTGACATGTTAATCTACATGAAATAAACAATATGTATTTTTTTTTTAGTTTTAATCACAGATAATTAGCATAAAAAACCCTGGAGGAATTCTTGCATTTTTTCATAGTTTGTAAGTTTAAGTTTATTTTCTTCTTGACATGATTTTTCCATAATGTCTGCAAGGAAAGGTGAGATGAATGCTGGGGGTTTATAATTCAGAAAGAATGACATTTTGGGAAAGGGTAATGAAGTATTTTGAAAGCAGGAGTCCTGAAAGTGATGCCAATATTTCCTTTTTGAATTTTTTTTTTAAACTGCAAATGTATAGCAGCTGTACTTGTTTTACGATATGTACTTCACGAATTTCTCTCATTATGAGCCCGGTTTGTAATTCTCTTATTTGATTCATACTAACTCATTCCAAGCAACTCTTACACAAATTACATTTAATGGATTTTTATAAAGAGATTTCACTTTACTTTTTTATTAGTTATTAGAACTTAGAAAACAGTTTCTCCTAGAGCTGCTGATCAGTACTTAGAGTAGCAAGTTCTTGTGATTACTTCTGCAACATTTTATGAAATGAGTCAACTATTGCTAACGGAGATGGCACTTACTATCATATTTCACTTTCCAGCTAGCCTAGCAGAAAAAACAATATGTGTGCGCTGTGAAAAGCTAATTCGAATCTACTATTGGATAAACCTTAAAAATTAGGTTTCTTTTTACATAATAATTAATTAAACAACCCTCAAACTTTTGAAAGAATCAAGGGAAGGTGTGCTAATGCTTAGATAATATAAGATTTTCAGAATACTCTTACTCTTTATGACCAATTCAGTCATAAAAATTCATTACATTCTACACTTACCTTGAATCAAAAAGGAACGTGGGACTTCCTGTCTAAATGGGGTGTCATGGCCCTGAGGACACTGTTAACCCTGACTGTCAGTGCTCAGACCTCTGCCCATCCTCCAACCCTCCATGGTCCAGGACTCCTTCAACTCCTGCCCCAGCCATGTCCCAGCAGGGCCGGTATCCAGATCCACAGCCCTTCCCTGCTGGACCCTGCAGCCCAGCCTGGTCTCAGCCCATCCACAAGGACATGTGTGTGCTTTGGGCTGGGGCTGCCCTGGTTCCAGACCCACGATGCTGGAAGAGACTCTGATTGTCAAGCCCTGCCCTGGTGCCTGCCCCCCGCAGTACTCTGACACATAATTCACAATATTTCTGTTTTCTGGATTCAACTCACAATTTGGCACAAGTTTTCGTATGTGTTCTCTGAGAAGAGTGACATAAGACAATTGCTTCAGGATGCGCACAACTGAATCTCCGTGATACCTTTTGAATCGATCCCCATAGTCATCATCTTTGAAGAGCTCCAGATAAAAGAAATAGCAGCTTGCTCTTACATGAAATGCAGGATTGGATCAATGAGTTGCTGGGGGGGGAGGGAAGTAAGAAAGAAAAAAGCATTCAAGTGCATAAATTCGGTAGGGCCAAAACCTGTCATATGTAAATATGCAATTGATAACTTAATAAAAGCTATCTCTTTTTTTTGTAATCTCTATCAAATTTATTTAGTGGTCTGGCAAAAGATATTAGTGTCATAAGATTCTTTAAACAAGTTTAAATCACTTGGGAAAATGTCTGACAACACACTGTATTTTCAGGACATGTATCCAGTTTCAACAAATGCAAAAAGAAAGGGTATTAGACTTCCTAACAAAATTCTATGAAATATATAGGGTGCACACTGGAGTCTGTTTTTCCACAGCCAAAGAAATATGATGAGAATGGGTAGGATGGTGCTATGTTGAAAGCCAGGAGATGGGTATACATTTCCTCGAAACTCACCAAATTCTTTGAGATTTATCACTGAAGTACCGTGAAAAAGCTTTCTAATCATCTGTAAATGGTGATATCTGTCTTTAAGCTTAGCTGCTACTCATAAAAGCATAGATAACATCTCTCCCCAACCTGGAGTATCAGATGTCTCTAAAAATGACTCAGCCTTTTAAATCAGTGTGAAATGAATCGCTTAAACATAACTCTAACTTGATGTACAAAAGTGGAACTCATGTAATTCCAATATAATTCATCAATTAAAATTAATAAAGGGAGGAAAAAGTCTCCAAAACCAAGCAAATCCTTAATGTTCAAGGAGTCGATCTTTCTTCCATCATTAAAACATCTATGAAGAGATCTTTTGAAAGGTTAGATTTTCATTAGTATATGATCTTTGGCTTATCACTATAAATCCAATTCCTGAAATCATGATCCCGAAACCTTGGATATGTATAATTATCATGAAGTTCATAGGTGTCATGTAACCAAGCGGAGGGGGTGCATTAAGCAAACATCAGGATAACACTGGAGAGGAATTAATATCTTCTTTTACTAATCGGGTTTCAACAATAGTTTACAAAAACTGGTGAAAACAATATCTCTACTAAAATCACACAGTATATATAAATTCTATCATTTTTGCTTTCATATCTTCTACTGACAAAAAAATGGGTTCCTTTCAGCAACAGCTTAGGTGAATGTCAAGCACAGTGAAGTTATTAGTGAAAAACTGCTTCACCGACAAAGCACTTTCTCTTGATGTAAATTCGCTCTTCATTCTTGCACACCAACGATTTCCGACTGAGGGTAAGAAGGCATCTACATTTGAATATGCGTCCACTTATAATGAAGCAATTGAGCTATGTCTTGTCTCACTGTGACAAGTTGAACATGTCCTATAACCATTTATTCTTCTCTGCCTATTCAGGCTTGGTCCCTGAGCTATAGGGATAGTCTTGGTGTTTTTTGTGTTGGACCTCCTATTATTCAGGACTAGTAGAGCATCAATATTAATAAGGTAGGTTAGTATATAGAATAAAGAAGACTAAACAAAGTTATACCCATCCAAGTTCCAGCACAGTTATCAAGAGGGGGATATCAAGCTTAAAGCGAAGCATCCAGACCAGCTGGAGGGGATCCTAGAGACTTGTAGCTGAATTGACCCTTTTTAAGAGGCTTTTTCCTTCCTGAATTTGCAAATTTAGTTGGTCAAAAGCATGAATGAGACAGATAACAAAGGAATGTACCTTCTCACTCCAGGGCATCAAATCGCAAAGATCTTATTGCCTGGAGCTACCCATCGGTTGCTGTCTGACGCCTTGGGGCAATACACAAGCCTTAAATGCCTGGGTGAGAAAGGTGAACTGCATCATCTTCACAGAGCCTCCCTCCTCATGCAGGCCTTGAATAAGATAAGCTTTGCTTCAGTTCCCCATTTCAGTTTTGGTTCTTAAACTGTGAAAATAAGTTATGCTTAGACAAACATGTACTTTGGTTTTTAAATAAAATCATTCTGCAAAAACACAAAGCAAGACAGCATACGTTTTAATTTTCTTATGAGTTCTACATGCTAGTCATCTTTGTTACACATAAATTCTCATTCAGAAAATTAATTTTGTTGCTTGTTTTTTTGTACTTTAATATAATTTAAAAAGTAAGAGTGATTCTTCCCAATTTAAAAGTTTTGTTTTGTTTTGTTTTGTTTCTTTAAAGTCATCCTGGCAACTGGCATTAGTATTTTACTTATTATATAGTAACTTACAGTTGTTATAATGACTGTTATCAGTTGGGGACATTTCAATGAAAGACTTCTACTTAGAAGATTTAGATTCTTCAAAATTTATGAGCATGACAAATCAGGGAACTACTGTGTTTTTGTGAGAGAAGACTGAAGATTCAGGATGTGCTTCTGTTCAAACCACACTGGAGGAAGTGATTCATGATGGTTGAAGGTGTATTAGTCTCAAAATATTCAAGACCTTATTCTTTAGAGTACTTTCTGCATATGGAAACCACGTCTCAGGTATCTACCAGTTGGAACTGAGAACTGGAATAGAAAAAATGAATATAAAATTCAGCAGCAGCATGTAAAGCAATACAAAAACTACTTTTGATCCTGCAGAGATGAAAAAGTAAATATTTTCTTGTATTTCAGTTGCTACAGATAAAAATAAGTGAATTTTGACTTAAAAATTACCAAAAATGTAATACCACCTGAAAAGAATTTATCGCTAAAATAGAACGCAACTGTTACAACTATAAGATTAGGAGTATTAATATGGAACATCAAACATAAATAAAAATTCTACACTCTACAAATATTTTGAAACTCATATTAAGCTATTATCAAATGATGTAATAAGTAGAAAAGGAACAACATTATAAAAGTGAAACTGCATAATTAATTTAAAATTAGTACAGAGAAGTCACTAAAGAAAGGTTCTGGAAACGCCACTAATTCCTCGTATCTCTGTTGCAGCACAATACCACGTATGGGTATTAATAGATAAATTTTCAAAGTTAATCCCAAAACTGTGACAGTTCCACCCTGTAGCTTCAATAGTTTTATTGACATGGATATGACATGTAGAGTGCATGTAATTTAATTTTTAAAGGTTGTAGCTGCATTGGCATTTTAGTTTGTGTTAGGAGTGTGCTTCAAAGCGATTATTACACTTACTGAGCTAGGGTGACATGACAGACTTAAAATGGACCATACTAAATACATCCTTTCGAAATAAACTAATTCACACGATGAATCAGGAACACACCTAATGCACACCAAACACTAACAGACATTCAGACTGGATCTAGTCCAGATGAAAGCCCTCCAAAGCTATCTTAGTGGGGACAGCACCGATGGTTCATTAAATAGCTCCATTCTCATTGCCCTGTAATACTTTTGATGGCACACACACAAAGAGGGTGGTAGACAGAAAGTTGCTCCCTTAATAAAATTAAACTTTTACTTAGATGTCCTAATATATTTTTTCTGCTCAGAACTTGCAGCACAACAGGCTGGTTTTGCACTCTTGTGCCTTCTGAGCATTCAAAAGAAAACACATACTTTTCAGAAAATAAATGTGAATTGCAGTACATTTGAATTGTCCGTTATATTTTTTTTTAACTTAGGAACATTATTATGGAAAAAGTGGTTATAATGCTTAATGCAGAAAAATAAATTCATTATTTCAAGTACATTTTATTATCTGCTTTAAAGTTAGAAGAATAAAACTTTATAGAAAGTTTAGAGTAAAATATTACCACCAACAGTGACAGAAATGGAACAAAAATTGAAAATACTGTGAAAATTTTAAAGGTTTTGGCTATGTGAGCTTCAAATAGTAACATTAACTTATACCTGAAAATAAAATTTATAAGACCGATTTAGAAACAAACAAACAAACAAAAAGCAATCCAGAAAAAAGGCAAAGGGGAAAATAATGAGGAATATGCAATATTGGGGTCATGATGTTTTATAAGTTTTATATTAGTGATGATGCAAGATGCTGCAAAAGCTATGGGGAAACTTCTCCTTCACACTTTGTAAATTAAATGCCTTGAAAATCAAAGCAGTTGTTGTTTTTGAAAACCATACAATATTTTCCTTGGTAATGTTTAGCAATTCATAAATTACAGGGTGGCAGTTATGATAATCAGGAAAAATGTAGGAAGTGGTTGTCAGTAACTAACAAAACAGTCACAGTTTAGCAGTATGTTTTTCTAATAGTAGGTTTGCTGTAGATAGTGACTGTAGGCTCACTTATTTTGAAATCACAATTAAGCCGTTTGGAATATCTATGAATGCATTTAGTAAAAGAAATGGGTAAAATATTATGATTTCAGAAAGGATTGCAATGAAAGTAAATTATTCAAAATCATACCACTGGACAAACAAAACAAGGGATTAGCTTGAAAAATCTTCTACCAAATGAAATACTTATTCTTCTAATGCTCTTTTATCTGTATTTTTAAGAGTTCTTCAGCTTCAGTGGTATCTTTTAACTAAGTAGAGATAATGTGATTTGCCATCACTGTATTTTTTACAGCTTTCACAGTAAAAATCCCCACAGAAAGTTTAATTCATAGTCCAAATCCATGGAGATTGGCCTATTTTTTCTTGTGTCCTACTATGGAATATCTCAGAGACCTAGACCTAAATGCTCCCAGGAAGGCACGAATATACAATGCGATTCAACTCTAGAGGCACAGCTGCGATCATGAAGAATTCCAAGTGAGGTGCAAAATTCTGAACCCCCAACCTCTGACACTCATTACTATTACCACATAGATAACCTATCCAAGGTGACAAAGATCAGCAGTTATAGCAATTTACTAGTTGTATAATTATGATGGTATACTAATATATCATCAAGAACAATATTCCTTATTTGAGATTTCAGGAAATAAAAGGGTTTATCACAGTCCTGAGGTTCCTGAAATGGCAATTGATTATTACTTTAGTCAGAAAATTTGTTATTTGACAGTAGACCAGGCTGTGAATTTAAAAAATAGATTGTTCTTGGCACTTTAAACAAAGTATGAATTTTTCAAAATGTTTTTATTACAGCTAAGGAAAAGTTACCTTTCCGAAATAGATACATTTCCTAATGCCTAGGGAGTTAGTACCACAAGTCGTTGGTTCCTAACTAGAATTATTTTGACAGTAGTTTCCAAAAGTTCCACCTTTAAGACAGGCAAGCAAAGTATTTATTCTGAACTCAGTTATCACAGACAGCATGTTAGTACCACTCCTACCTTACCCTCTTCAGAAATTGGTATACTGTCTTGATGCTTAAATAGAAGGTAACTAAGGAGGAAAAAAACCCCATAAACTAAGCTGGATTATTTTCCCCTAAAATATATGTATGAATATTTGGCAGTGAGCTAATTGCTGTTCCAGATTAACACCACAGTATTCTCAGTGATATTTCACTGTATCACAGTATCATAAGGTTGGAAGAGACCTTTGAGATCATCGAGTTCAACCTATGGCCCAACACCTACACCTACTGCCTACACCTACTCCTACTTGTCAGCTACACCATGGCACTAAGTGCCTCATCCAAATTCTCTTTGAACACCTCCAGGGATGGTGACTCCACCACCTCCCTAGGCAGAGCATTCCAGTGAACAATTACCCTCTCAGTGAAGAACTTCTTCCTAATGTCAAGCCTAAACCTCCCCTGGCGAAGCTTGAGACCGTGTCCTCTCGTTCTGTCACTGGTCACCTGAGAGAAGAGCCCCACTCCTGCCTCACTACAGCCTCCCTTCAGGCAGTTGTAGAGGGCAATAAGGTCTCCCCTGAGCCTCCTCTTCTCCAGGCTAAACAACCCCAGCTCCCTCAGTCGCTCCTCATATTTGTAACCAAGGCAAAAGAATCCTTGTTTCTTTGTCAGACTGAGTAAAAAAAAAACCAACTAATTGTTTTACTTAGATAATACCTAATTAAATATCAATCAAATGTAAATCAGAAATCAAATATGAAAAGTAATATCAAGTAATATAGAGAATTTTGAAAGATTCAAGATGAGAAGTGTTCAAATGATCCCATATATCAAAGGCAGCTGTATAGAAACAGGAAGAAAGCCAGTCTGCAAGGCTGAAGTATTCTATTGCTAAGAGCATCTTTGTTTTAATCCCAATTTTTTTTCAAACAAACGGATTTGAAGGATATAGATTTGATTGGGTTGACTTAATAAGACTTTAATAATAATCATAACTTGACAACATTATTAAAATTTTAATTAATAATTCATATCTTAGTTATTAAAATAATCCACTTGAACAGATTGTTGTTTCTTTGGTAGAGTGTAGTGGAAATAAGTTGACATTGAAATAAAATAAGCAGGTCTTAAAAAACATTACAGTTATCTATCTATATATCTAGCTGATATGTAGCTGAGTGAATGCTGACATGTATGCGAGTTTTAGCTTTCCATGCAGGTAATTACAACAAGTAACTTTTGTGCTGCGAGCTTCCTGGAGTTAAAAAACAAGAGATAATCGGATTCATGAATATGTTTGTCATACATTATTTTTTAACTGGTTTCCCCTTACATGATGCTTGGTGAAAACACAAAAGTAGCACATATTTTATTCTATTTGTTGTCTTTCTAATAGAAGTGGAACACAACATGCCTATAAGCTGCCAGTTCTTGAACCTTCTCAGGAAAACACTGAAAATTTAGCTGACTGAAAACGAAAGCTTCTACATTTGTTCTCCATCACAACATTAGAAAAAAAAATATTAGAGTGGATGATACTTCTATTACTGTATCATGGCTCCACAGAGACAGTTCGTGATGCAAAATGAACTATATTCTTTTAAAAAACTGAAAATGCATCTTAATTTAATAAGAAGAAAATCTGATAGCTTACCATTTCAAAATGCTCAAATAAATGCCAACTTTTTTCCTAGAGTTATGGAATAGAAATTTTAAAATAGATTTTTTCAATTATCTTAGTCTTTAAGGTATCAGATCACCTTAAGTGTCTCTGTTGACAATATAAGAATAGAATAGAATAGAATAGAATAGAATAGAATAGAATAGAATAGAATAGAATAGAATAGAATAGAATAGAATAGAATAGAATAGAATAGAATAGAATAGAATAGAATAGAATAGAATAGAATAATTTCAGTTGGAAGAAACCTACAATAATCATCCTGTCCAACTCCCCAACCAGTTCAGGAAATATCAAAAGTTAAAACATGTTGTTATGGGCATTGTTCAAATGGCAGGCTTGGGGCATTGACCACTGCTCTAGGAAGCCTGTTTCAGTGCTTGACCACCCTTGTGGTAATGAAATATTCCCTAATGGTCAGTCTAAAGCTACCCCAGCAGAGGTTTGAACAATTCCCATGCACCATATCTCTGGGTACGAGGCAGAAGAAATCAGCACCTCCCTGTCCACATCCCCTCCTTAGGAAGCCATAGAGAGCAATGAGGTCACCTCTCAGCCTCCTTTTCTCTAAACTAGATAAGCTCAAATTCCTCAGCCACTCCTTATATGATATTCCTTCTAGTAATATCATCAGCTTTGTTGTCCTCCTTTGGATGCATTCAAGGACCTTCACATCTTTCCTAAACTGTAGGGCCCAGAACTGCACAAAGTATTCACGTTGAGGCCATACCAATGTTGAATACAATGGGATAATCACCTGTTTTGGCTGGCTGATTGTAATGTGTTTGATGCACCCCAGGGTGCATTTTGCCCTCTTTTTTTGCCAGGGCACACTGCTGACAAATATTGAGCTTGTCATCAACCAGCACCCACAGATCCCTTTCTGCAAGGCTGCTCTCCAACCACTCATCTTAACATTTATACTTGTGTCTAGTGTTGCTCCATCCCAGGTGCAGAATCCAGAATTTGGACTTGTTAAATTTCATCCCATTAATCATAGTCCAATGCTCCAGTCTATTCAGATCCCTCTGCAAGTCCTTCTGTCCCTCAAGAGAGTTAACAGCACCTCCCAGTCTGGTCTCATCCACAAACTTGCAAATGGTGCATTCACCTCCTGCATTCAGATCATTGATAAATACATTAAACAGAAACAGCCCTAGAATTCCAACCTGTGGATCACCACTGATGACCAGCCACCAGTCAGGTGTAGCCTCATTCACTAAAACCCTTTGAGTTCTGCCCTTCAGCCAGTTCTTCACACAGTGCCCTGCGAACGCCCTCATTCCACAGTAAGGCAATTTGTCTGGAAAGATGATGTAAGGGGCAGTGTCAAAAGTCTTACTAGGATCCAGAAAAAATGCATCTACCACCTTCCCTTCATCCACTAAATCAGTACCCTTATCATAGAAGGATATATAATTAGTTAAAAAGGACTTTTGTTTTGTGAACCTGCATTACCTCTGCCTGATGACTGCATTATTCTTTATATGTCTCTCAATAGTACCCAGTATAGTCTTCTCCATAATTTCTTTCCAGGAACTGAGATTAGAGTAGCAGGTTTGCAGTTTCCTGGGTCTTCCCTCATGCTTTTCTTGTAAATTGAAAAGACGTTAGCTAGCTTCTAGTCAGCAGGGACCTCCCCAGATTTCCAAGGCCCTTGGTAGATGATGGAGAGGTGTCCTGTCATAACATTCAGTGGCTCCCTCAGAACTCTGGGATGATTTTATCGGGCCTCATAGACATGTGAACAATTCAGATGATACAGCTAATCCCTTACAATTTCAGTGTCCACAAGCCACTTGTGGTCCTCCAACTCAGAGGATCAGCCCATGATCTATCAGTATTATTAAAGACTGAGACAAAAAAAAACCATTGAATGCCACTGCTTTTTCTTCATCCCTATTAGTCAGATGACCATCCCAGACAGCCAGATGACCATCTTTGACAAATATAGATACAGTGTTTTCTTTGGATCTCCTCTTGGTTTAAGTATGTTGCTTAAAAAATACCCTTCTTGTTATCTGAAACAACGCTGGCAAATTTTAACTCTAATTGAGCTTTAGTCTTTTCATGTCTTATTCCTGCATAAACAAACCACAGCTCTGTAGTCTTCCTGTGGAGCCTGACCAGAGATCATACAATTTCTTTTTCCTCTTGAGCTCCACAAGGAGTTCCCACTTCAGCTAAGCTCATCTTTTGGCCTGTTTGCTTATGACACAGTGGAATTGCTGATCCTGTACCTTTGAAAGGTGGTTTTTAAAGACCAGTCAGCACTTGTAGACTAGTAAACCCTTAAAAGCAGCTTCATGAATACTCTGCTAAGTGGGTCCCCAAACAGCTTAAAATTTGCTCACCTGCATTCCAAAGAGCAATCCAGCTTCCCTTTTTTCTCATTAAACTGAAAATTTTAAACTCAACCATTTACTGGGGCTGTTTAGCCTGGAGAAGAGGAGGCTCAGGGTAGACCTTATTGCCCTCTACAACTACCTAAAAGGAGGCTGTAGTCAGGCTGGGGTTGCTCTCTTCTCTCAGGTGACCAGTGACAGAACAAGAGGACATGGTCTCAAGCTTCGCCAGGGGAAATTTAGGCTCAATATTAGGAAAACGTTCTTCACTGAAAGGGTGATTGGCCATTGGAATGCACTGCCCGGGGAGGTGGTGGAATCACCATCCCTGGAGATGTTTAAAGAGAGGTTGGAAAAGGCACTTAGTGCCGTGGTTTAGATGATGAGTAGGCGTTGAAGAGAGATGCTGAGAGGTGCTGGGTCATAGGCTGGACTCCATGATCTCAAAGGTCTTTTCCAGCCTTGTGATACTGTGATACTGTGTTTTCAAGATCACTGTGGCCAAGACAACCACCTACCGTCACACCCTCATGAGTCCTTCTGTATTCACAAAAAGCAAGTCTAGGAGGTAATCTTTTCTAGCTGGTGCACTGAGTATCTGTGACAAATCATGTCCTACAGACTTCAAGAATTTCCAAGATCTGCTCATCACAGCAGTGTGAAATGCCCAGTTGATGCCTGGAAAGTTGAAATCTCCCATAAGGACAAGGGCTACCAATCCAGAAACCTCTTCTAATTGCCTACAGAATAACTCTTTGATGCTTACATCCTACCTGGACAATCTGTAATAGACACTGACTACAATATCTCCTTTGTTTTCCATCCTGCTAATCCTTACCCAGAGGCTCTCAACCACATCATCACTAACTGGAAGGGCTGTACAATCAAACTTCTTCCTTACATATGGTGTCCCATCTCCACCTCACTAGCCCTTCCTGTCCCTCCTTAAACACCTGTAGTCCTCCATCCTAGCACTCCAGTCATGGGACTCATTCCACCAGTTCTCAGTAAAACAAATGATACTGTAGCTCTGGGAGCTGACTAGTGCTTCTAGTTCATTCTATTTGTTTCTCAGACTGTGTGCACTGTATACAAGCATTTCAGATACGCTCCTTGGCCCTCTGTGCTCTAAGGAGTGGGGAAATGTTCTTGCTAGTATTGACACCCTCAGGGAATTCTATGCCAGCCCTTGGCTTGCCTACTGCAATTCCGTTGGTATCCCCTTCCCCCATCAAGTCTAGTTTGAAGCTCTCTTCTTTTAGTCATATTTTTGTCATCTTCCCTCCTCAAATATCAATCATCAGGTTATCAAAAATCTTCATAATATTAATCCACAAAGTAATCAGATTTAGAGAAACCATAATCAGATATCTCATTACTCTCAACTGATCTTTTTACTCTTATAATATGAAAAAAAAAAATTAAAAAAATAAAAAAATTAAAAAGGCAGGTTCCTACAAGAAGTCATCAATATATGTACATCACTACATTTAAACAGTTAAAAAAAATAAAACCCTGTTCATCTCTACCTGGAGATATTTGCTTGCACCCAGCTTGCAAGCAGGTGATCATGTGAGTAAATTGAGAAACTTAAAGGCTCATTAAATTTTTGATGCTTTCTGAGGCCTCAGATCAGCATCTCATTGTTTGGGTTCTACAGCCTCTAAGAGATTCACGCAAACACATAGTAAGAGACTAGAGTGCTAAAATTGTGTTTTACACACAAGGACTTAATTAAAAGTGAAGCATTATATCTATAACATATAGATTAAATAGTGGAGAAAAGAAGTTAGATGGACAGTCACTATTGTTAGTCATTTGTTCTATTAACCCCAAAGTCCATTTCTTTGTCTTAAGATGAAAAATACTCATTTTGCAGAATTCTTCTGTTAATATTCATTACACCTTATTTCTGTGGAGTGACAGCTTGAGATATACTGTATATGGGAGCAGTTCTGCTTGTAAACTTTACTCATCTGCGAAATTAATAGAGAAAAATAGGAAAAGAGCAGTCAAAATAAACATTTAAAAACTAAAACAATTCTCTCTAGGCTCATATGCAAAGCTTCACTGACTTGAAATAACCTGAAGGAAGATTACTTCCCCCTTTTTCTTAGTATTCCTAGTATTATATCAAAGTCTCTAGACTCTTAATATTTCAGTTAGCAGATTTTATGTCATATCTCATTGTAACGAATGAAATCCAGTAGCCTCTGATCAGCTTTTACTTTCATATGTTACTCTGAAGTTAAAGAGGTGAGTAAGAACAACTCATAATGCTATAGAAAGTCTTTAATCAATGAAAAAGGTTGAAAACATTAAAATTACAAATATGTGGAACTTTAGCATAGTAAATCTATTGTTACCCATGGGAAAATATACTCTTCCATAGCTCAGAAGAAAATCAGTTAAGAAAGTCTTTTGCATATTCAGAATCCAGATAACTTGTAAACCTACATAATTTAGATATAATGCCTTCTGATGAGACAGCCATAACAGTTTCAAGAAGCTTCCATACTTGCTGTTTTCTGTAACAAATAAACAT
This sequence comes from Geococcyx californianus, assembly GCA_013389885.1. Classification (NCBI taxonomy): domain Eukaryota; kingdom Metazoa; phylum Chordata; class Aves; order Cuculiformes; family Neomorphidae; genus Geococcyx; species Geococcyx californianus. Next base: position 55,931 of record VWPV01008790.1, on the reverse strand, counting down.
TTCTATTAAGAAATACTTGTATTAAAAATGAAATATGAGTATAACAAAGCTAGGAAGATTGGGAGAGAAATGGGGAAAAGGGATAAGCTTAGATTTATTTATGAATAATTTTTCATGAAGGTTAACAATGTTAAATCAAACCAGTGCACTTCATTTTTTCTGGTAAATATTTGTACAAGGGTCAACATTTACCATCAAAAGTATTAAATCTTTCACTACTGAATTATATACATGTAAATAGGAAACTCACAGTATAAAAGGAAGAGCTAGAATTCTAACCTTGAATCCATACATAAAATACATTCATTGAACTCATTTGAACTTTAAATTGATATTTACTAAGCATCACTCAAGGCTAAGTGAATTTTAGTTAAAAGTTACTGTAGCATCATCTGTCCCTCTAACAAGGATGTCAAAAATAGCCTCTGGTCTACTTCCAACCGAGCTCTTCTTATCTTTTGCAGAAACCCATCTGCTGTGATATCAATGAAGATGGATTTTTTTTCCTGAGCATCTTTCAAATGCATTGGCACTTATTTTAGGTACTGTACTATGTATGTGTATTAAATTTACTTATTACTGCATATTTGTAAGTGAGCTATAGACAATTAAAAGAATCTTTTTTGTTATGGTCCATGGAATCCGCTCAAGGAAGACTTGGGAAAAAAAAAAAAAAAAGTAATTTTAAGTGTTCCTTTCCTTTGATATCTGAATATCTTAACAGAGCGACTAGCTTCTCTAGTATAGAATAAAATGGAGAAAAAGGATTCTCCTGGACCTACTGGATCAAATTCAAACCAACTGTAAGAAAATATTACTTTATTGGGATTATGTGCACTTTCCTTGCAGCTGAAATGAGTATATTTGTGATATTTTCTCTTTGGTTTATAAAAACAAGAAGAAACGTGTGCCTCCTGTCAGGACCAGAGGCGACGAGCATAAACTGAAACACAGGAGATTCCATTGGAATATGAAGAAAAAACTTTTCTACTGTGAGGGTGACTGAGCACTGGCACAGGTGCCCAGCGAGGTTATGGACATTCAAAAGCCATCTGGACATGCCCCTGGGCAAGGGGCTGTAGGGGGCCTCACTTGAGAAGGAGGGATTGAACATGATGACCTTGAGAGGTCCCTGTAGCATCAACTATTCTGTGATTCTATGAATGAAAGGATGAGTTAAGAGGTTCAGTCCAAGTAAAGTGAGGCAAAAATAGCAGATTACAACATAACGGTCAGTTACATTGTTGGACTGGAAGACCAAAAATACAGGGATTAATTTCACTTTTTCTTCCCAGCTTCATGAGTGTTTTCTTAATGAAATCTGTTCCTCTGTTATTCAGAATTCTCATCCATAAAACAGAAAGACTATTTGTCTGTCTTACTGGCGTGTTGATTAATTCATACACCTGGAGGTATTTTAGAGAAGCAGCTAGAGAACCACTAAATTTATGAATACGATGTAGTGGTAGCAAAACTGAAATAGAAGTAAGAACGAGGAAGCGGCAGTGGGAGCAAAAAACTGTTTTGAAGATTTGGCTGCATAACTGATGATTTGGTTTCTTCCACAGTACTGAACTGAAGTATAAAATAAACATTCAATTTGCACCATTGCAGGTACATAATAAATGAAAATACAGTACGTAAGAGAAGTTAAGTTTTATTTCAGGATGAAGCACATGTACACATAAGCATAGCATTAAAAAATAGTGCATCATGAGTTACTCTTAGTTAGGAAGGTGGAAGTAAATATTTCACCTTCAAGAAAGTCCTGACTATCGCTTATCTGTCAAGTTCAATAAACAGATGATGTTTGATATTTGGGCAATACAATACCTGATTAAAAAAGCAATTATTATATTGGTCAGCAAATCACTACATTAGATGTGTAATCTGTCCTTAGTATCCTCCTTTATACAATTCAGACAAATCCAAAGACTCCACTTTGTGTTTATTTATAATCCTTGCTACATAATGGAGACACTCACGTACTTCTAACTTTTTGTTGACCCTCTTGCCTTAATTTTTGACCTAAGCTGTAGATATTTAATCAGAAAACCAAAGGAACACAGACACCCTCCTGCTCTGAGTTATTAAATACCTTATTTCACATTCAGAGCAAAAGAAGATATGTCTGTAAGACTTATTCAATGTAATTTTTCTGCAAGTTTTTTAATATCAGAAAATCAATAGCTAAAACAGGCATATGAGATCAAGATTCGTACCTAAAGTGATCCATGACAACTGCCCATTAGTTATAGAAAACATAATGTAATTCAAATTAGTTTAGCCTATCTTTCACTAAGGGAACCTTGAGGAGAAATTGAGGAAAATGGGACTGCATAGCCAAGAAACAGACCAGAAATGATAAATGAAGACAAAGAAAGCCACTCTAAACGAGCAACAAAAATAAAGAAAAAAAGATTTTCTCAATTTAAGATAGGAAGCTCCAGGAGTTGGACACTTCATTAGGGTGAAGAACAGGAATGTAGGTGGGGCTAAATGTTTGGAAACAAAGATATTCTGTGGTGTGGCAGCTGCAGATGTTTACTTAAGCCATTGGTATCAAGGAAAAGAATGGTTCTGGCAAGTCACTTAATTTTCCTGTTAGTAAAATACAGACGATTACTTCATAATTTGTTGTTATCAAAATATCAAGTGTTCATCTACGAATAATCCCTCTGCATTTATCTCTGGAACAGGCATCTCACTCCATCCTGCCCCAACAATCCAGTTTTGAATCTGGGAGAGACCTAAAAAAAAATGATTGCTCTACTGAGGTGACTTTTCCCCTCATAAAAAGTAATCAAAAACTGAGCATTGCTTGACATGTTTTTCAAACGTGTGTAAAATTATGATGAAAATCTGAACAGGTTGTCATTACTTTCAACCGCGCTGGAAAATTTCTAGATATTTACTGCAGTCTGTTCTCTCCTGTAAAGCCTCACACTCTGAGGAAACACTTCTTTTCCAGTGCCCAGTCATCAGTTTTACAGTGGAAAAAGGCAATATTGAATAATGGATTACTCCAGCTGCATAAGTATTAATGAGTCATATTTGCTTTATGTTCGTACACACAGATTTCCTATTAAGATATCAGTAAGAATTTGGATTTATATAATTGAAATTCTACAGGAATGTACAGGAATATAAAGTAAAATGCACGAACTAGGGAAAAAATACTTCTGTGCATGTAAGTTCACAAACCTCACAGACTACAGATACACAGAAACCCCACAGAACACTCCTATCATATTTTTAATAACTCAAGAGATTGAATGATAGAACATTTTGCTGCCCTGTTTTTCTTTTTCCACTATATAACATAAGGAAAATAGTAGAGAAGACATAAACCAAATAAAGTTATGAGGTTTATACTTTACTAGAGGATACATTTTGTGGGCTGTAATCTATATATCTCTAGTGGCTGCTGTTCTCGTTAAATGTATTTGTGAATGATTCTCACTTTTACTACAGGAAGAAATAGAATCACAGTGAGAAAATAATTTCTGTGGTGTAACAATAAAAAAGGTTTCATACAACTTGCACACAGTAAGACTGTGGAGAGATATTTTGTGAAGAGGTTGAGTGATACTTTTTCATTAGTATATTGTGGAGAATATTTGTATTTTAGTGGAATGGAATAGTAAACATACAAAAAAAAAAAAGCAATGGAAGATGAGAATTCCTGTCATGCTGAAAGTTGGATTTTATTTGCGCAGTACAACAAAGAAACCATAATTATGCTCTTATATCCTTACTNCTGTAATCTATATATCTCTAGTGGCTGCTGTTCTCGTTAAATGTATTTGTGAATGATTCTCACTTTTACTACAGGAAGAAATAGAATCACAGTGAGAAAATAATTTCTGTGGTGTAACAATAAAAAAGGTTTCATACAACTTGCACACAGTAAGACTGTGGAGAGATATTTTGTGAAGAGGTTGAGTAATACTTTTTCATTAGTATATTGTGGAGAATATTTGTATTTTAGTGGAATGGAATAGTAAACATACAAAAAAAAAAAGCAATGGAAGATGAGAATTCCTGTCATGCTGAAAGTTGGATTTTATTTGTGCAGTACAACAAAGAAACCATAATTATGCTCTTATATCCTTACTGCTCAAAACTGACCGCTAAAGCTTGTGTTTCTTTAGTATGAAAATATGAATGTTATAAAGAATGATTCATTAACTCTGTTGGTTGTGTCACTCTTTTTCTCAATAATTATGAAATTTTCAAGCTACAAGAACATAAAGACATGTCATCATGCAATTGTATCACATAAGATAGCGTGATGTTAACATATTCTTTAATTTTTTTAAGCAATATAGAGACTATTTAAAAATATTTTGTAATTACCCAGAAGTTTGTGGGGTTTTTAGTCTCTCAGTTTGATAGAAAGCATTTAAGCTTACATAAGTAATTATGAAAATACTTAAAAAAAATCATGAGCATCATTTATGAGTAATCCTGGCTGACTGGGGAAGGTCCCAGTTGACTGGAGGTTAACAAATGTGATGCCCATCTACAAGAAAGGCCCTAAGAAGTATCTAGGGAATTACAGCCCTGTAAATCTTACCTCAGTGCCAGGGAAGGTTATGGAGAAGATAATCTTGAGTGCCATTATGTGGCATTCACAGGATAAATAGATGTTCCGGCCAGCCAGCATAGGTTTAAGAAAGATAGGTCCTGCTTGACTAACCTGATCTTCTATGACACAGTTTCCCATAGCATTCTCCTGGAGAAACTGGCTGTTCATGGCTTGGACTGGGGTATTCTTTGCTGGGTAAAAAAACCTGGCTGGATGGCCAGGCCCAAAGAGTGGCGGTGAATGGAGATAAATCAGATTGGCACCCAGTCACAAGTGGTGTTCCCCAGGGCTCTTTGTAGGTGTCAGTTCTGTTTAATATCTTTATCAATGATCTGGATAAGGGGATTGAGTGTATTCTTAGTGAGTTTGCCAACACCACCAAGTTGTGTGGGAGCGATGATAAGCTTGAGGGAAGGAAAGCTCTAAAGAGGGATCTGGACAGGTTGGATGGGTAGACCAAGGCCAAACGTATAATGTTCAACAAAAATAATTGTTGGGTCCTGTACAACAACCTCATGCAATGCTACAACATAGGGAATGGCTGGAAACCTGTCAGGTGGAAAAGGACCCAGGGGTGTTGGCCAACTGCCAGCTGAATATGAGATAGCAGTGTGCCCAGGTGGCCAAGAAGGCAAATAGAATCCTCACTTGTATCAGAAATAGTGCAGGAGCAGGGAAGTGATCATTCCCCTCTACTTGGACAGAGGAGGCCTCACCTCAAATATGGTCTTCAGTTTCAGACCCCTCAGTATAAGGACACTGAGATTCTGGAATGTGTCCGAAGATAAGTAATGAAGTTGGTGAAGGGTCTGGAGCACAAGACTTATGAGGAGCAGCTGAGGGAAATGAGGTTGTTTATTTTAGATCAAAGGAAGCTGAGGGGAGATCTTATTGCTCCCTACAGCTACCTGAAAGGAGGTTGCAGTGAGGTAAGTGTTGGCCTCCATCCAAATAATAGGCAATAGGACAAGAGGAAATGGCCTCGAGTTGCTCCACAGGAGGCTAAGACTATGTATGAGGAAAAATTTTTTCTCCGAAAAGGTTAAGCAGTGGAACAAACTGACCTGTTCTTGTCTACTACACAACCAATAAGGGGAAAAAGTTATTCTATCACTAACCTGAAAAGAAGTGTTCTGTCTTTTTTAGTCTTATTTTTGGCTGAGCATCAAATACTTTTTTTCCTTAAAAGTTAATGTTTTCCAGACTTCTAAAGTTTCTCACTGCTCTTCCCTGGATTTTCTTCATTAAAAGGAGATTTTTTAACAGTTATTGGCGTTATACAGTAATAGCTGTGCTGAGCATTATATGTGTCTGATATCCCAGATTTCTATAACACCTATATGCTCAGATTATTTTTCTAGCAGATTCTTCTGTTCTGAAACTCTTAAATACAATGACAGTGACAGAAAAGGTGATGCCATGGATCAGAAGTGGTACAGAGGCAATCTCTGGAAAGACAGCCATTCTCCCACAGGTGCATTTACATATTTCTGTTAGACAACTGCTCTGAAGTTTTATCATGTTTGCTGAGCTTCAGGTCATTTTATGCATAACTTATTTCGTACATACATTGCAGTTCACCCTCTAACCAGTGGTAGTTAGCTGAATGCCTACTTAATATTTTTACAGATATTTGTTTACATGGAAATGCCATAGTGGTAAATTAACTGTAAAGTGACTTCTCAGAATAGGTTACATAGCTTCTGAAGAACAGGTAATTGCACAGAAAATGATATAAAGATGTCTGGGGGGAGCATGGTACAACCAGCTGCTGGCTGAGAAAAGAAGCAGCCTGGGAGGAGTTAGCAAGCCTTTCACTTGCCAGTGACACTTTCATCTCCAACTTCTTATAAACCTTCTTCCTTCAGTAGGGAACCAAAAATAAAGAAGAGGTCTCCATTGAGGTATACTATTGTCAAATTGCCAGTTAGATTCCTCTTAAATAGCTTTCAGCTACACAAAACTGCCCCAGAGAGCCCAGCAATCAAGACACTCTGGCTCAGCTTTACTTACAAATCCTTTTGCATAACATGGTATTTTTAATACTCGATAGTACCATATCTAACTTTGAAAAGAAGCTGCTTCGTCATCAGTAAATTAGACTTTAAAAGCGCTTTTCATATAGTCTTTGGATGTCATTTTCTAGGTATTTTTGTCTAAGTAGGGGGAATATTTTTGCAAGGACAAGAAAAAGATGTAAAATAACATCTTGGATGATCGTCTAAATGTCACTGGGGATGCATAGTTTTTATGCACCTTGCATTCTATTTCAAGTGAAATGTTATAGCATTTCTTTGTAAAAATGCTTAGCTTAATTTTGAATTTATTATTATCTATTTAGTCAGCATTATGTTCCTTTCTGAGATTTAACATAAAAGCACCTGAGAAAATAATGAATCCTTTCCTTGAGTCTTTGGAATTGAAATAATGCTGAGTAAAGTGGGATAGTGATAAAATGAATGTTCTTTTACTTTGCCCAGTGACAAGGAGGTTTGAAAAAAACAAACCAGTAAACCTGAATATTGGTATTGGGAACACTTACTTATTAAGAACATAAAGATATGCTTTTAAGACCGGGCATACTGCAAACCACTAGGAAACAATCAGGTTTTAGATCCCTCCAACTACTTACTATGAGTCTTAGCATCAAACTGTAGGGAACAAAGTAAGAATTTTAAACAAAAGATTCAGGACATTATAAATTTAAAGACTCCAAGGGCAAATTTTGAAAGGCCAATGCTATCCTACGTAGAAAAGTTGAAACTCTAGCAAACACGGGCTGTCTGTGTGGAGAGGCTGAAAAAAGATTCTTTATTTTGTTAAAAACACAATATCCTGTCAAAATCAAGTTTAGTGGAAAATTTTCACCCACTTAGAACTAGTGGTTGGTCTCAGTGCTGCAGGTGCAGGAATACAAACATTGCACTTCTAAACAATACAAAGGTAGATATGATGAAGGAGCTTTTCATGCTCAAAAGGGAATAGAGGGTGATATCTAGAAAACAACATCATTATGCCTGATCCCAAAAGAATCGAAGTAGTTCAACTCTCCAGACCGTGACCACTTTCAGGTGCTGAAATTGTGCCAGTTCAGAAATACTCCTAAAATTTCTGAGCTTTGTAAGATACTGTTGTCCTAAACTTCACTAGAGAGTAACCTACATCGTGCTATCTGAAAAGTAAATTCCTGCTTTATTATTAAATATAACTTTATTTCTCATACTTATAGCAAATTAGTTTGTGGGCTTTATAATAGTGAAATGACATTCGGTTTATGAAATTGTAATGCTACCAGCTTTTGTGATCTAGGCTTATTAAACTTCTTTTTTTGTGTGGTTAATAGATTCTGAGATTCAATATTTCATTTAGAATAATCAGTAGTTGTATAAAAATAATAAAAGCAATTATGTGTATCAGGGATAAATAATAATGTATAAGATGAAATGCAGCAGAATTTTCAGTTGAGAAGCACTGAATTTAAAAAAAAAATCACGTTATGTTGTATATTATGTTACTGGCATAATTCTTTATCTTCATTTTTCATGTTCCTTTTTGTCTTAAAGATAAGTGTAAATTGCTGTCGGCCTGGTTCCCTACCTCAAAAATGTTGAGACACTTAACATTAGCCATATTTGTGGGGGAAATTTTCTTCATTTTTGATTATTTAGTGTTACGGAATTATCCTGATTTTAGTTTATTATAACTGTTAATAACATTTAGTCGCGGGTATGGATAACAACAGCAACATGGTATGGATAATAACGACTGCAAGTTTAATGCATGGAATATTTTCAATATTAATAAAGTTGGAATAGGCCAAACAAATATCCTTCCAATTTTTCTCTGCATACTTTTTGAACAGAATAATTGAATGGAAAATGAATAATATATTTTTGGCCTCAATTTTGACTTAATAAAGTTTCATACTAAGTTTTAGATCTTATATTTGTATATGTAATATTTCTACCAAATCTAGAGCACTGAACGATGCAGGTATGAACACGAATGACAGCATCTAGTCAACTCATAGCAAAAACACACAAACTTTGAGACTGAAGAGCAGACAGACTACCTAATTACTGTCTCATATATCACTCACACCTGCTAAGACGCAGCTAGAAATTTGCTGATTTCTGGTTGAATATTTTTCATAGGTCATAGAAATTCACAGATCATTATATCCATCATAACTCTAACAACATGTGTCTTAGAGGGTATTTCAGGGGGAGGAGGGGAAGGCAGAGAGGCTATACTTCTGTGATTATTACAGAACTGATTAGTCTAGCTATCCCTATCTTAAATTTAATAATAGAGTTTGTCTTCTTTTTTATTTCTTGTTACTGTATTACCCTTTGGCTTTTCTCCATTTTCACTCTATATATCTGCTTTCTATGTTTTTATAATTTGAATAGAACTGCATCTGCTTCGGTTTCAAAACATCTTTCTAAAAATGAGTAGCCAGAATTATATTAAATACTCCAGATGGGATTATATTAGGTTTTTGTACAGTCACTCATACTACCTATTTCAACTGGAAACACTCATATCGATGCACTGCCTTTTTCACAGCTGAATTAAACTATTTTTTAATTTTCCAATTATCTTTTCCAAGCATATAGGCAAAATTTTTGGTTTAGTACCAAAACACATGATCTTGATTATTTTTTATACTGCTTCCCCTTTCTGTTACTCTTGTAAAAGGTTACTTTTGTAACCTCTCTTCAGGATTTCCCTACTTTCAGTAGAATTTCTTGTCGTCTACTTACTTAACTTACAATTACTTGTTAATCATAATTTTCCTCCATTAAAATTACTTCTTGTGTAGCACCACATGAAGAACTATCCCATTTTTGTTTTCTTCAAAAGTAAAATATTCTTTTAAGTTCTTCTAACATAAACTTTTCCTTTAATGATTAATTTTGTCCCATTTTCTATTCACTTCCACCACCTCTATATTACACTTCCGTATAAAATCTCTTAATTGAGGTGAAACAAATGTCTATTTTTGAACAGATCTGTTCTGCTTAGTCTTTTTTAAATACGAGTACTAGATTTTTTATTAATCATTCTTCTGGGCTGACATTTGACTTGATAGATGTATGAATATTCTCAAGAGACATGTAATTTCATGTGCCATTTCCTTCTGGCACAGAGATGATTATAGACATCCCAATTTAAGAGCATTAAAGCAAAGGCAGGCACATCCTCAGGGTGAAAAAAAGTCCTGGAGTACTTTCCCACCACATCCCCGTCATTGACACGCTTCCCTTGTTAGGTTACATGATAAAGACAGACAGTGCACTTAACCCTGGTTAGCTGGTAGCGCAAGCTGAGGGGCATTGTTGCACGAGGGCTGAAACTGCACCTGAAGAAGCAGCTCCCTGAAAGTTTCGTCCACTTCAAACATGGAAATGTTCATGTTTGTGCTTTCTTTTCCATTCTTCGCTTTGCTTTCCTTCACACAGAAAGTTTCAGACACCTTAAAAAAGACTTATATAAAACGTTTAACTTGTTTTGGATACAAAAGTACCTGCTTCTTATTTCTGTCTTAACCCCTCCTTCTATTACCTTGACTGTTTATTTGTTTTTTCAATATTATTTTTATAGTTAATCACTGTTAATATTTTTTGTAAATTTTGATTCATTATAACTTCTTTAATTCCTATTTTACCTATATCTTTGAGCTCAAAGATTTAGATATCTTTTTTTCTTCATGGCTGGGGGTCTACATTCAGCTTATTTGGCAATGGAGTGTCAGAGAAACATCATACAGCTGCTCAGTTTTTGCTCTATGACAGGTTCCATCCTACATGAATATTTCCCTATATGTAAAGTCCTCAAAATGATAGATGACTGTGAAAAAATTCATACATCAAGAATGTTGTGGGCTTACTGTCTGGATCTGGAAAAGCAGAATTCCTTTATCTAAGTGATTAAACTCTTGCATTTGTCTCACAGTCATGTGATCCTGCCTTACTCTTATCAAAAATTTTATGCATGAAAACAATGGCAAATATTTGAAATGGCTACCAAATGACTAGCAAATAGTAGCTGTGGTTCTTCAGGGAACTGCCAAATTCCTAACAAGTTTTCAAATACTTAACTAATAAAACAAATTTCTATTATAAGGTATGTGTAACAGGGCCTGGCTATGCTAATTTTTGCCTCTTGCATGCAAAGGCTTAACCTTCTGCAAATGAGAAGTGCACACATAATTGAAAACGTAGGGAGAATAAATAACAATTATATTTAATGTGAAAAAAAATCCAAGAGACATTAGCAAAACAGATCCACTTTTCCTCAAATTTATTCTTTTTCCCCTCAAGAATTCTACATTTTGCTATTCACTGGAGAGACAAAATTATATGACAATATTATAACAAGAGAAAGATGGGTAAATATTTATTTATACAGTGTGAAAATGCCCATTATAAGCCTAATTTAAACAAGTTTTTAAATAGTAATTACACATTTGATAAAAAACTTGACATTAATAGCGCTCAGTGTCACAGTAATTTCTTTCAAGAGCTGTCTAAAAAAAGAAGTTGAAAGAATATGAATAACTTATCGTCTTGATACCTGTATTCTGTTATCACTATTCCTAACTGAACTAACTTGAAGCAAAATTTTTAGAAACATGGACTGACTATTGGACTATAAGGTTAGTGACAAAGTGCTTGGATCATCAGGTTCAAATGATAGTGATCAACAGCTCAAAATCTGAACAGGCATCACCTTGGGTGCAGTTCTATTGCCACTGCAGCAGATACTGTTTAATGGCTCTGACAAGAACCTGGAAGAAAGGAAAACGTGATTGTCAGACAGATATAAGCCCTCACTGTCCTGGCAGCTGCCAAGCTGAACTAAGGCTTCAGGTAGCATTTACTGTTTTCCTGCTTCACATGATTTTCAGCCCAACTTTGATTTGAAAGATGGTGTCCAATTAAATAACTAATACAAGTCAGCCTGCCTCAAGAAATGCTTCTCAGATATCAGAAAGTGATAACACTAAAAAGAGGTACATGAATTCTAAATTATCTGCATTTGGAAATGGGAGAAGGTGGTCTGAAATAAAATGACCCGCACGTGGTATCGCATAGCTTTTTTGTTCAGAATTTTTCAGTGCCTTAGCTTTCCTAACCCACAAGTTTTGCAAGTATTCATTGGGATACCCAGGGGTGCAGATAATCCAATTTCACTGCCACTGACTGAGACATTTTTAATAGCAAAGCTGTACTCCTGCATTTAGATGTTTCTTCAAATTGATTGCATAATTTTTCTGTTTGAAATAATATATATCTAGTTCATTTTTCTACCAGACCATGCTTTTGGTTTATGCTCTTTTTTCTATATGCTGCTATTATGTCCTTCCATTGCTTAATGCAATACAGGGATTCCAGTCCCATGTGGGGTTAATGGAACTGGATGGAAAGATAGCTTTAAATACCACTGCTGCTACATCTTTCTTAGCTTTCCCAAGCAACTGCTGCGATGACACTCACTCTATTTTCAGAATAAGCTCAGTCACAGGCGGGCTCAAACGTATCTGCACATAACTGCATTTTACTTTGCAAAGATGCTGTTACGCTTTATAGATTTTTTCAAAAAACTGGCTGCTGCAGTTAGATCTTATTTAAATCTGGCCATAATTTTATGAACAAGTTATAAAACTGTGGAAACATATAATAAATTAATGCAGCAGTTGTATACCTTATGCAAAAAGGAGTATGTGATAATTTAAGTATGTGTTAAATATCCTTCCTGAAAATATTTTATCACTAAACCAGAAGTTCCCTATCTCAGGGTTTCATAAGGAGTAAAAGAGACTTCTCAAACCAATATTTCCAGTTCCCTGATCTCATAGACATCCACTTCATATAACTTCTGATCTTTTCTGAAGAACATTATTTTATATCTCTCAGTTATTTGTGACTACTTTATACTTAATTGTTCTTGTGGTAATATTGTCTTTCTGCTCTTTCATTTCTCCAGCATTTATGCACTCCATATAGTGAGAGTGTTGAGAGATCGTAATGATATTCCTAACCTTCCCACAAACTTAATTTGTTTTTACAATTCAAGATAAAATCTCAGTTATGGCAACAATAATAAACTCAGATGTTTCAGATATGTGTTTGAAAGATGATATAACATCCAACTAAGAAAAAGGATGTGATGGGCTTCGGGAGTAATGTAATCAACATCAGTGGATTTTTCCTCTGCTTCATGATCTTTCATTTCACCTCTACCAACTTTTATTAAATCTTTCTGTCTGCTCTTTTTGCTATAGTAATAATTTCACTTTATTTAGCCTGTAAGAGTATTTAACAACATGAATTCCCACCTCAAAACACTCTGCAGTAGAACAAACCCAAATCAGACTTGCAACAACAGCAGGTCATGTCTCGCCTGTTTAATCTATGAAGAAAATTTTAGAGATCAAACACACACAGGTAAGAAATGTAGACGACACTGTACTTCAACATTGTACTTATATTTGTTTTCATTGACGTAGATGGGTAACACTGGTATTTATGTACCAGGTGCTTTTGGAAACACCTGCAGGCAAAAGAGCAGAATGTAGGAATTCTTGCTCATCCACAGAGAAAAGCTGTTAACTTGTATTTCTGTGAACTGAAGGTTAAATTTAGGAGTATCTCAGGTTAACCATGGGTAATTATGTTGTACATCTGCTCCCTCTCCTGTTTCTGAACTTTCATTTTCAAAGTTTGCTAGTTTTACAGTGATAGAAATCACAAATTTTCAGTAAAATTTAAACCAGTCAGCACAATTTAAGTCGTATGTAATGGCAAGTCCAGCATCCAAAGCTGATAACTGGCAAATAGATTCTCATTTTTGTCCTCTATGCTGAAAGGCCAGTGTTTCTTTAAATAAATATTCTACTTAAAGACAACATGTCACGTCATTAAAACCAAGGTGGTCAGGTTTTTTTCATTTACAACTTATGTCAATAATTATAAGATAATATGGACTCAACAGCAAATATTTTTAGTGTTATAACCTTCACTTACGATCACGTATCTCCATGATGTTCTCTAAAATACTGTTTCAGTTTCAGGAACTCCACCACTGGATGTTCTCGCCAGTTTATTTTATGTAAGATTTCCTGATTGTAACATGTATACTTTCCTGCAGAGAAACTTCTTTTAATTGTTAAAACAAATTACTTAAAATGTTCTTGAAAAAAATAAACACGTGTGTATAATTCCATAGAATTTTCTTATGCACCCACAAGGATTTTCCTGATTTTTGAAGATTTGCTGACAGTAAGAGGAAGGACAATTTCCTAAACAGGTGAATAAAGAAAACCCCTCTTCTGACAATAGTGGAATTTGAGCTACATAGAATGAAAAAAACCCCAAACTCTAAAATGAGACTAAATCCATTTGATTTTCATTTGCAGTAATAAATAAGAAGTGTTATCAAAGTTTAAAATTTAAAAGACTTTTTCTCCCTTCATATTTGTATGGCATAATATTTAAGCCCATTTACACGCTTAATTATCTCTGTATTCTCTTGTCCATCTTTCTTATTAACGTCTATTTTGAAGTGTCTTCCTCTAAATATTATCTTGTAAGGTGAGGTCCCAGTGACATGATTCAAATTTTTGTTGAACATTGGAATAACCCCAAATTCTTTACCAGTTACAATAAAGTTTGTCTATTGTTACTCATAATACATTCACATTTTTCCTTCATTTCCCCAAATTCAGGTTCAGATATCAAAACCATGGGAAATGTTCAGTTATCTCATTCATCCTTTTGACATTGCAGTTGTAAGATAAAATCCTTTTAAATATTTGTGTTTTAAGGGTGTATTTTTAAATGGCCTGAAGGAGTGGCTCTTTGTAAGAAACCAGAAGTCCTATTTAATAAATAGATAATGTATTTTAAAAGGAAAAGACAAATAATTGAGTTACCAAAAAAAAAAAAGAAAATAATAATGAGGCCAATCTAGATACATTTTTAATTGATAAACCGGGAAGAATTTTTTATTTGCTATCTTCTCAAATTGTAATTGTGAATGAATACATTCAGCTCTATGAGGATAAATGAATTTCAATGAAGTGGTGTCAAAAGGAAAATTAGAATCCTGACTTATCTAAAGAATAACAGTTCTTTCCAGTACATGTGTATCTAGTTGTCTCATTGAGAAAGAGGAATCATGTTTATATTAAATAGCTAAAGTAACTAATTAAATTCTGAGCATTTCAATTACAGAAAATATATGTGTACTGAGCCTTATATGCTCCCATAAATGGGAGAGTTCCTGTAATTATAACCCTCTGGGAACACATAATATTAAATCTAAAAATATCATGTTTAACATTGTATTGTGTTTAATCATTTAATTTCATCATCAAAAAAATAATTTGTGAAATTATTAATTTGTAAGTATTTATTATCTGTTTCTCAATGCACATGGAAAGTATTGTTTATTTTTCAGAGTTATATTATTCCTACATATTAATTCAATACAATAATATTATTTACATATCAATACCTGTACATCTGAACAGTTGTTTCATTAGGATAAAAGTCCTAGTTTCAGAACACTAGCTCAGCTTGTGTTGTCAATATCTCAAGTTAGAAGTAACAACATTTATGTACTACAGGTTGCTTACTTTTTTCATATTGTAATGATGTTCTGAATGTATCTTTTCTGCCGCTCTTTTTTAAACACAAATAACAAAAAAGTGATTAAATAACTAAGCTTCTAAGGTAAGTGGTGCATTTATCTGTAGATAAAATGATACTGATAGCAAAAGGAGAATAAAGTAAGAGCAATTAATTTTATATTTAAACTACTTTTGCTAATAGCAACCTTAAATACCATTTGGAGGAATAGAAAATAAATTATAATGTGTTACTTCTTCAGTCTACGTATCCCTTTATGTATGTCTTATTTATCATAACTCTACTCCAGCAGAGTTTTGTGTCAGAAGAAACAATTTACATATATCTGCATGGCAGTTCACAATAGATTCCCATAAAGCTAGGAAAAAAATCCTTTTCTTATACTCTTCAGGTAAATAAATAAGAGACTAAAGTTTGTTTTCCAAAACTTTGAAAGAATAAGAAAAAAAATCCCTTCAAAATGAGAGGAAGTTAGGAGGATATCTGTGACTAAAATAAACAAATAGCTGTGCAAGATTCACAGATATCTCATGCAAAAGAGTCCCAACTCAAATAAAAGATTTTTTTCTTGTTTAACACCACGAGCAAAAATAAAAAATTCCTCCTCCATTTCATAGAAAAGTAGTAATGTGCAAAAAATCCCTGCAACCAATCAAATAACAAAAAAACAAGCTGACAGTAAAGAAAAGTTATCATCAGAGCTAACAATGTGCCACTCTGTGCAAATGTGAAGCTTCGGGAAATAAAAAAAAGGTAGAAACAAAAACACTGTATGAGCTTATTCCAGCTGTAATATCAACATAATTGAAGACAGGAATGTGATGGATGCACATATCCAATAGAACATAAGCAAGAATTGAACCTCAGTACTGTCTGAGGGTCAAGGGAAAAATGTTTGTACTTTTGTTCTCAGTGAATTGAAATAGCAAATAATAGAACCACTTTTAGTACCTCTTTCATTCCACCACTCACTCCCCACCACCCAGCATTTCAGTCTGGCATGTCGCTACTCCTCTAAAAGCATTGCATATCCCAACACATTCCAACAACACGTCTCAACAGAGGTAAATCCTGACATATTTCAAAGGAGCGGTGCAAATATTGCAGGCAAAAAGTTCTCCCCTTGTAAACAGCAGACACAACTGTAACAGAATCCGTGGACTATGTTAATAGCTATGTCCCTGAATACATACCTCTTGTCAGGAGGCATTGTGTGAACTAGCCCTGTGTGCTTGGTTATGTGAGCTGACATATGTCTGAACCCAGAAGGCTGTACAGTAAACAATGCCCGTCATATGAGATGACATATGTGTGCACCCAGGCTATGGAGCCGCCACGTTAATAAGGGGCTTACTGACTTAGCAGATGAGCTCTCTATTTATATGATACCTTTACAAGAAAATTTTCTGCTTCTTTAAGCTTGCTTGTAATAGGGAAGCAACAAAAACAATGAAAGAGTAAGAAATAAGCTCTTCCTTACTAGATGCCTTCTTCCTCCGTTCTGTATTTCTTTAAAGTCTACCAGCACGAGAAAATGTATGTAATGCTTAATATGTCTGAATTTACTTTAACAACTTTGCAATTATGATTTCCTAAGAGATGCCTTATACTTGATCCTCTGCCATTTTTGGAAATGATTGATACCGATAAAAAGTTGTGTCTTGCAGAAACTTCAGATAACACAGGAGCTGTGAGTTAATCTTATAAAATCCTGCCACTGCAATGGAAATATATAGTCAAATAACTAAAATGTTATTCAAGCATTGAAGAGGATATTTATTCACTGAGCAGTCACTCAAAGAAAAGTGAAGGTTCTGGATTTAAATATGTATGTTTCCTTTCATCTCTCTTTGACATAAACAGTAATCCAAAACAGTGTGGTTCTTGACAATGAACAATATAATTTAAAAGTAAGAAAATCATAGGAAACCATTTGTAGTGCTTAGTAGGAACTGCAGACCCCAACAAGTGTGCACAAATTCCAATTATAAAGTACTTAAACAATCATAAGCCAATCTTTCTAAAAAATTATTTACTTTTCCCTTTACTAAATGGTTATTCTGAAAAAAAAGCAGAAAAACATCCTACTCCATAGAACAATTTTACTACCTAATTTTTTATTTATCTGTTTAATTTATTAATGTATCTGCTGTGACTCGACAGGGAATGTCCTATCCCACTCCGTGGCTATCCTTGCAGTGCCTTGCATTCCATGAGATCTTCTTCCAGTACAGTTCTGTCAGTCATAGAAGTCTTTACAGTGTACTGGCCAGACACATTTTAGACCACATAATGTGGAAGTGGATGGGCTCCCTCCTATGTCAAAGTTCATTATTGTTAAATGTCTTATTAAATGTTTTTCAAAAGAATCATAAGATAAATCTCTCATGACAGTCTTGTAAGTATAAAATAAAATGCAACTCTGAGGCATGGGGAACAGGAAGAGTACATAGGAAGAACCTATAAGAAGAAAAATACAATGCAGCAGAGAATGAGAACGAGGATAAATAAAATTATTGTAAAAATAATGTGGCCTAGGCTCAGATTTTTTTTTTTATTTATTTTTTTTTTTTTGCTTTAATATTTGCCATGTATGTTTTTTTTTGCTTTTACTTAAAAACTGCAAGTGGTTGATTTTTGGAAAGCCAGCTTTCAGCCACTACAGAAAATTCTACTCCACCAAGGCATTAGAAGTTGAATACAGTTAAAACTGAGATATTCATTGTCCCATGTATCTTAATAGTAAGTATCTTAGTCGTTTCCAGAACAAATTCATTGATTTAAAACATGTTATTCAACACTGTAAATTGTTCTTGCTTTTTAATTATTGTCTGCATTGGAAATGTGTTCTTTAACTCCATTTGAATGTACCCAGCTCAGAGGAGTGTAGCTGTTGCATCTTCTTGTATCTTTGCACAGTAAGGGACAGAAACAACTAGGACTGTTAAGGCTCTTGAGGATCTTACTGATGTCTATAAATGTCTGATAGGAAGGGAGAAAGATGAGGGAGCCAGACTTTATTCAATCATGTCCAGTGGAAGAAAAAAGGTGCAACGGGCACTTATTGAAGAACATGAAATTCAATACAAACACTACACCCCACTTTGTCACACTACACTTTGTCACACAAAATACTTCTTTTTTGAAGGGTGGTCAAACACTGGGACAGATTCAGCCCAAGTAAACAAAGTCCTTGATGATCTGTTGTAGCTGACCCTGTTCAAGCAAATATTTAATTAGCTGATCACAAAATGTCTCTTTCAACCAAAAAAATTCTCTGATTTTATGAAATATTTTAGGGGAAGTCAATAACAAAAATAATCACGACTACTCTGTTTATGTAGCAGGAATTTCCTAGTCTCTGATATTCTAGTCATACTGTGGTAGAAGACAAGAAAAAAGAGGAAACAAAGAAAAGATAATAAAGGAGAAAAAAATAAAGGGAGTGTGTGTGAAAGAAAAGTACAAAAAATATAGGAGAAGAGAAAGAGACAAGAAGAAACCATGAAGAACCTCTTAGCAAAGAGACATTGAATTGTGCTGTTTGATGCTTAAACAAGAGACATAAGATCAGTAAGAAAAGAGAGGGTGAGAACTGACTGTTTTGGAAAACAGACCACAAACTTTTCAATGTCTACTCCTTATGTCCTAGAACAGACTTTTAGATGCCCTTACGATTCTAGTCCCTGCAGAAAGATAAACCTCATTCTTATTACTAACAGTGACTTGTAAAGAAACCCAGTTGGCACCAACCTCCTGTCTTCCAAACTAAGGGCAGGATACAAAGCTGACTGCCATCCTCTGAGAAGAAAATGCCACCTTCCCTCTCTATGTCAATTCATACAGCCAAGAAAAGCAAGCAGGGAGAGACAATAAGAAGATTACTGGAAGCAGATAGAGTCACTGATACCTACATTCTCTTTCAATATTTTTCAGCACCTCTAATTCACATAGTTTAAGAACAAAAATTTTAAAAGCGTATTAAAGAAGAATAATTTCTATGATGTATCACTGACTGTCTTCAGATTAAATCTACTACTCAAAATATAAAATTACTGAAGCAGGATAAAGGTGATCAGGAGCTATGAGTCATCATTAAAGGTGAGAGACCACCTGGCACACTGTGACAGGAATTCTGCATTTTTACCAGTACATATCTAAATTCTACTTAGATGTTAGAAAATAGGTTTTCTAGACCCTGAAGCACATTTGCTTGGTTAATGAGACACAAATATAATCCTTTCTCTTTTATTTCTTCCCCTTACCTTTCTTATTTTATCTATTATTTTATAATTAAATTTGAAATTTAGAATGTTTATTATATTTGTTATATAATTATAGAATCACAGAATCATAAGGNCCTCCTTTCAGGCAGTTGTAGACAGTGATGAGGTCTCCCCTCAGCCTCCTCTTCTCCAAGCTAAACAACCCCAGCTCCCTCAGTCTCTCCTCGTAGGACTTGTTCTCCAGCCCCTCACCAGCCTCGTTGCCCTTCTCTGCACACGCTCCAGCCCCTCAATGTCCTTCCTGGAGTGAGGGGCCCAAAACTGAAGCCAGCACTCGAGGTGCACCTCACAAGAAAGTTATTGCTGTTATTAGAAACTTACTGCTGTTTTCACACAGATGAATAGCTGTACTGCTTGTCAGTAGATATGTTAAGCTAACCATGAGTTTCAAGAAGTCTTACTATGAGTCTCTGTCTATCAAAGGTCTACCTCACATAATTGTAAGTAAAATAATACGAATACCTGAGTCAGTAAATAACTTGTCAAGTATGTTGTCCAAGGACAGTTTATTTATGCATAAGCTAAATTTTGAAAAGGACTGTGTATTCAAGGTCAGCTACAGATATCTGTATGTCATGACTAAGCCATGAGGTGTATCTTCAGTATCGGTTTGCTGAATACTTCACTGGAAATCTCCTGATAACTACAAGTTAAATGAAAATGCAAAATGTTACACAAAACCCAATTCACTGTAATATAGTCACCACATTCTTTGTTTTGTTTTTGTCAGATTGGACTTTATTCTTTGTCATTAAAGAAAGAAGCACAAGCTATCAAGTTGAAGGCTGAGGTACATTCAATTAAGGGCAAAGCACCAGTGTACTGTGAACAACATCTCAGTAAACAAAACTCTTGATGAAAGAATTCTGGAAGTCACAGGCTAGAATATGAAAAAACAGGTCCATCTACCAAAGTAGGCATTGCAGCATAGCTTGAAAATGTTCTGAATATCTTATTTAAACTCTCTATATTATTACTGTTTATGAAAATGTACTTAAAAAACCCGAAACAAAATGTTCCAAAGAGAATGTAAAAAAACCACCTGTTTCAAGATTTTTTTTACAAAATATCTTTCTAAAAAATTACTTTTCTAAAATGGTTTTGCTGATATTTTTTAATTTTTTTCTGACTTCCCAGCAGCAAAATGAAACCATATAATGTATTAATTAAAAAACCATTTGTTGTTCACGAAACGACTCGAGTGAGATATGTTTCCATATGTAGGAGTTGAATGTCAGAGGACTGCTGTATAGATATATTAATTAAAGGAAACTAATTTCCATAACCTAAAAAATATAATACTGAAAACTATTACCTAGTGAGAACTAAAGTAGAAATTTCTTAAAATCATTGCATATTCTATCTTATCCTAGAGTCTTACTTTAAAGGTTACTTCCTAGCTAGAAAATATATAATTGCTCCATCTGCCAACCCTACAGCATTGCAGTACTGTCAAAAGTGCCATATGTGGAAAAGTCAGACTGTTGGCCTGTTTATCTAATATATATATTCTGCAGAACCTGTGAAACCAAATGATAACATCTCTCAACAGATCTCAAAATACATCAGGAATATTTTTTTTCTTTTCCCCATTTAAATAAGTGTTGATTATATGGAATACTTAAAATGAGCACATCAACTTTGTTATTGTATCCCAGAAAGACCAGTTAATTCTGCTTACCACTGTAAATTGGAGATTTCTGAAGAGATTCACACACTGAAGAAAGATAATGGTTTATACTTTTAAAACAGCTTGCGTTTTGGCCAATAAGAATTTATGCAGCTTCAAGTCTTTTTATTTCTGTCTTCTAAACATTTGGGTGCAAAAGTCTCAATTTATGAAGTTAATTTTGTAAACTAGCAATCCAGACCATTATTTTGATAAGTCTAGATTATATTGGAATGTTAGCCTCTACTTGTTTTTTGGTAACAAATGACGGCCAAAGAGTCTATGTTTGTGTCAATCTTTTTAGCATACAAGACAATAAAAAAAATCTAAAAGTGTAATATGTTTTTTAGATTTTGCATTTAGCTTTACTGTTTAGAGTCTTTAATCTGGGGGGAAAAAAAGATAAAGTTTCCAGATCTTCTACTCTAAGTAGTTGATTTTCTGTGATTATGGTGACTCTTCTCAAATATAACCATTGTATTATGTCATTTATTGACAGCTTGTAATGCTGCATTATGTTATAATTTAATAAAGATATTCACTTTACACAAATACTATCTTTTTTAAAACAAGGTTTATAACCTAAGGGAGCAAATTAATATGTATTTGCCTTGCTAATAAATTTACAGGCCATTTCAACTACTTTGTTCACGTATGAGAGAGTTATCTGAACACTAACTTTGTTTGGAATGACATTTTGAAAAATGCTCAATTGGAATCAAAACACTTTTAAAAGTCATTGAAAATAGAATCAACCCTAGGCTTGCACAAGACAGTCTCCAAAGGAAGTAAAAAAGGGGCATATGAGTGTTCAGATTTCCTTTTCTTTATTCCATTATTTCATTCCTTTCAGTCTTTATGAGCTAGTAGGGGTAGTTATGAATCGAAAGCTGATCTATCAGCATGAAAAAAAGCTCATCACTCCTTTATAATTGCTAGGCTCCATGCCAAAATGGCCATCTGCACTCCATGCTAGTGGATTATCCCCTGGGCCCTCTGAGAAAACAAAGAACAGCCAGTTTTGTGTTTGGTGTTCATTCTTGGGTGTAGGTTTTACGCTTGATATCTATTGCATGGCCATTGCATTTGCCAAATTACTTGAACTAGGAATGCATAACTACATCAAATGGTGCTAAAAGTAATGGCTGTGAACACACACCCTCGGGTCTTTCTCTGCCAAGCAACTTCCCAGCCACTCTTCCTCAAGCCCGTAGTCCTCCATGGGATTACATTCCAAGTGCAGGACTGAGCACTCGGCCTTGTTAAACCTCATACCATTGGCTGCAGCCTGTTGAAACAGCCTCTTCAGATCCCTTTGTAGAGCTTCCCTATCCTCAAGCAGATGGACACTTCCTCCCACTTTAGTTTCAACCGTGAACTTACTAAGAGTGCACCCAATCCCTTCATCCAGATCATTGATAAAGATATTGAACAGAACCGGTCATTGTCCCTCATATTCTAGGAACAACAAAGCTCAAACTCATGAAGGGAATCCGCTCCATCTCCTCACCTGTTTTACCATCAGCTCCATTATTCCTCACCAGTGTAGCCAAGAGAGATGTATTTTTTTTTGATGTGCAACTAATGTACCTCCCACAGAACATGTGTGATTTAGAGCAAAGATTTTATTCTGAAGTCAGCGAAGATAAACAGGAAATTGTGAAAAATTAGATTCAGTAACGTTTTGAAGACCAGAGTTTCCCCCCAAATAATACAAAAGTCTTTCACTTAAATAAAAAATTAAAAAGAGAGATTTGGATGACATAAAAACAGTATTTTATCACCTTTTCTTGATCTTCATTGTGCCATACTTAACCTTCTTGGCTCCTTTTTTTTCTCTCAAATGAAAATATCTGGTGTTGTTCCCTCTCTTCCTACAGCACTTACTTTCCTTTTGGTTGTAACTTCTTATATTCTTATCTCTTCTGACATCTCTTTCCTTCCAAACTAGATTTTGATGAGATATCCAAATGAGAAAGACAACTATAAGGAGGAAAACTTAGAGAATATAATGGAGAGACAACTGCTGCTGCACAGCCCACAGTTCATCCTGTATGATGAACACAAGCAGGATGTTAAAAACTCATAAAATGCAATGTTAAAGACTCATAAAAAGTAGCTAAAAATGAAACATCTCTCCCTCGTGCTAAGAGGAGGCTTACCAAATCGGGATCTAAAACAGCACAGTCGCAGGAACCGGTACAAACTTGTTCTTCAGCTTGCACAGCTGGGGTGACCCAGAGTGCTAGCCAGAATTTACACATGGCTCATCCATCTGGCTAAGCTTACATCCTTCCTGACTGGTTCTGTTTGTTTCTCTAGAACAAAGCTTTCTCACTGTCAAACCCAGTAAGTGTCTCAGCAGCTAAATTTTCTGTGAGCGTCAATTCCCTCTTCCTTCTGTTGTACGCATTTTCAGAATAATTCTTCCAAGCAACAGAGAGGGAAAGAACTTTATTTACTAATTGTGCCCTCACTACCTTTTTGTGTTCAAGGGATTCCTTGAGGATAGAGCTGAGTAGATTTTTGCTTTGGTTGATTGGTTTACAAGAATAACATGCAAGGAACAATTTGAGCATATTGATCTTTTCCCCCATCTTCTCACCTTTGCCATGAGAAAAAAAGAAACAAGACAATCAGGCCCACAGCCACTGGGTTATTTCCCAGTTATAGAAGAAGTTGTTTCCCTGTTTCTCTCTGAACATCTCTGCAATTCTTATCTTCTGTTTCTTGTTGTCCTATACTTACCCTTCCCACCTTATCCAGAAATTAGATCAATAATTAAGCCTTTCCTCTTTCTTTGCTGTTCAAAAAAAGAGAGGGAACAAACAGCTCTCAGCAGTAAAGCAGAGATCGGATTTGGATTTCTGCAAAAAGGTTAGTGAGCAAAACGGATGGGACACAAATATTACTGCATGCTTCTGACTACGCAATAGACATGGTCCTGTCTGAATTGTGCCAAGATCTGGTGTCAAAGTGCCACACCCCAGGACCCCTCCTCTCCTGAAACCAAAGCACAGATACGACTCTTTTTCCTCAGATCCATCCAGAAGAAGTCTTGACAGTTAGAAACCATTTATACTTCATTGCCTGAGGAAGGATAATTTTTATACTTTCCCCATTAGACAGATTTATTTTCTTAACATAGTAGCAGGACCATTCAAATGCATTTTAAGTCATTAAGATAAGCCATCTGCATCCAGAACACAGCTTTTACTTTTATTCTTTAGTGACAGCAGACTACATCGCAATCTTGGAGGTGAAAGGCTGCCAGGCCAAATGGGACTATTTCCTTCAGCTTTTAACTTCAAATTTCTCTTCATTCCCCTATTAACCACAAGGCAATACTGCTTTCAGAAATAAAGTAAACCTAAGGAATTGAAAGAACTGTTCTGAAGAATAGGGCTCCAGACTAAATTCTTTCAGAATGCATGTGGTTTCAAAGATGTGTTACGCAAAACATTTCTCCTGTATTTTCAAGTGAAAATATATTTTCCTAAAAAATCTTTCTATAAATGTCTACTCTTTGAAACTCATATAAGTTTAAGACTAAAATAAAGGCTAAAGAAGTTTAACACTGATCAAGTAAAGAGAACAATGAGATCAACAGCAGATAAGTATAAAACGGCTACTTTAAACTTGTGGGTTTTTACCTAGTATTAATGAGTACCCCTCCTCCCTTCCTCCTCTCTGAATTAAAAATGTCATGCTGTCAATTAGGAACTTTTAATAAAGTCTTTATAATATAAATATTCATTGGTCTTTTTTAAGAAGTAAATATATAAGGGAGTTAATTTAATATATGTAGTTTGCTCCGTCATCTAGTACTTCATTCCTCCAAGATTTTATTGCACAGTACCAAGTCATCCTGAAACCAAAAACATTTGTAAATTACGGAATATTTGAATACTGATTGTTTGCAAAGCAATAATTTAATCCCACTGCATATAGCATTACGATAATTCCTTAGATATCTAATTACACAGTATTTTATTCTGTGTTATCATACATGGTCCCTGCAGAAGGACTGTGCTTGGTTAATGAACAGCTAGTCACATTCAGCTTCATTTTTATGTGCAGGATCAGTTACTGAACAGTATTCAACCCCTGCTCTGAATACAGAATTAAAAGCTTCTTCATGAACTTTTCTACAATGCACATCAATATAATAGAAGTGCATTTAATATATTTAAATTTGTAACACTATTAATTGTGAGTGGCATGTTAGGATGATTTTACAGATAAGGGACAGAGACTATAAAACAAAAAAAAATACTGTACTCATACAACAAATATAAGAGATAGGGAATATAGCTTTCCAGATTGCTTTGTATTTTGTAGCTTCATGTATTTAAAATGCATTAATTTCTGTTGCAGTTATCAATTCTTCCAAACTAAGCAGCCAGCAAATGAGAAATATACAACTAATAATTGCTTTTGTGTTAAATACTTATTGAATGCTGCACAGACTCTTTGACAGTGGTTTAGACAGAACTCCAGATCTTTGGAGCAGTAATGAACTACCTTAACTATGCAATTCTCTTTTTCTTTCTATCCATGCTTGTGTCTGTGAAAGGCTGAGTTCCCTACCTGAGCTCCCTCTGAACTCTGAGATAATCAGAAGCTGTGAGACTGTTCCACTCAGGATTGCTGAGCTCCCAGGCGAGCCAGGGAAAAGCAGTTTTGCCAGTGTCATTATCTGGGAATGGGAGCTAGGTTTGATGGGCAGCTAAAATATACTTTACACCCCAGAATGCTTTTTGTTAGGGATCTCAAAGCTGCTCTTAAAAAGCTGGAAGGAATTTGACATTCTTTAAAACAAAATTATATACAATTGTTTTTACAGTTGTGGAAAGCTAGTTTAGTGACTGAGATTCCAATACTGCTTGTAAATGATCTGTACCCAGTGAACTTGTCACGTAGAGTTTTAAATAAAGGAAATCCCAGCACAAGCAATGCTAAATTCCAAAAGGAAGTTATTAGGCAAAAAGCCAGTATTAAATCAAGCAGTAAGAAAGGGTGAAATGCCCTATGGCTTGGAACAGTCCTTTTATCAGTTTTGATAATGCTTCTTTGAAGGTGGAATAAAGACTAAGCTTGACAACAAATTCAGATTAAAGTAATTCACATAGAGAAAATAGGTCATCTGAATCTCTGAGTTGCAGTGATTTAATTACAATGCAATTTATTTAAAATGGAAAGTCAAATTTCTGAATCCTACCCTTTAAATTTCACTGTAATAGAAGAGTTCATTAAACAAAAAACGGGAACAATTATTGGTTCTAAACTGAACCGAAACACTTTTTTCCCAAATAAGAACTCAACTAGAACAATCATTTTGAAGTATATATTGAAGCTTGGCAGCAATCAAAAGATTAGATTTTTTTTCTCATTACTCATTTAGAATAGAGATTTGACTAAAACATCATTTATTTTATTAGGGATCTATTCAGGACACACATCATTTGCAGCTATTAAGTACTTCAGGACAGCAACAAACAGCAGACTCTTAACCTCTGTCTTCTTTTGCTGTCTCTGCAACATGAATCTATACATACAGTGCACGCTCATGCTTCAGCATTATGACTGTGTTTCCTTCTGCTCTGCTGACTGGAGCATGGACCTGTTTGGAAGGGCAAATACTGTACCTGCCAGATACCAGCACCAGTTAAACAGCTACACAGCTCAACAGATGCAAAAAAGATGGGGCTGTCAGTATCTTCCAATTTTGTATCTCCACAGAAAACTACTCGTTGATGCAGTGGTGATCTTTTTCCCATTGGTCTACCTCCTGCATAGGTGCTGCTCCCTCTTTCTTATGTGTGGAATTAGTAGAAGAGAAATGGAGAATATTTCTTTTTAGTCCTGTAACTTCAGCTGCACCAAGGACATTCTTATTATGAAGGAAGCAGAGCACAGCAGCTTCTTTCCACAGTTTTTGAATATAGCAGCGGTAGGGTATTTAGACAGAAATTGAAACGACATGCTAGAAATGCAAATTGTATACATGCATGGCAACAAAAATGGAATAGTAAATCCCTTCACCAGCTACTCTATATTGTCAGATGATCTTTCCCATTATAAAATGTGGACTTTTTGAAATTTGTTAAAAAAGTGGTGCTGGCTGAAGTAAATTAAGTTGATCTGTAACAAAGCTAAAAATATGTTAGTATGGTTCTCTGATTTATACAGGTTGTAATTCTGGTCATACTTTTTCCCGTAGGAATTATCAATGTAAAATTGATAAAAAAAATATTCCATGCTGTACTTATAATAAAATAAGGTACGTTTTTTTCCACTGAAATCTAAGGCAAATCTGAACATTAGAAACAAACAAAACCCCAAACAAACTGCAGTCTATTATCCGCTTTTCAGAGAATGATTTGAGTAATTGTATTTCAGTAACATGCTCAAGAATTAGTTTGTAACAAGTGAAAACTAAAAAGGCTCCTGGACATATACAGTTTACATTCCTGTAATGTTTTTGTTTTACTGCTTTAGTGACTGATAAGAGAGAGTGTACTTGCAGTCTAAAAATTTTAATTCATATGTTGATAAGAGAGGAAATGATAGACAATTATAGATAAATTACTTATTATAGCTCCTGAAGAGTACACAGTACAGTCTTATTTCCTCATATGATGACATGAAATGACCTCCACCTAGTTGCTCCTATTTACCTTCTCCATTGTATTTTTGAAAAACAGTGCAGGAATATTTAATGTTACTCAGACTCCACCACACAGGATACTGTCCTCATCTAGATTGGTTGCAGCACTGCATGTAGTGGTGGTCCTCTCTAACAATCACATATATAAATACACAAGAATCTGAATAAAATAATTATTCTTAGAAAACTAAGGCAACTAAGTCATGGAAATAATTTCTATTTTGCACTGTGAAATGAATAATACTAATCTTTCAGAATCTTTATCTGAAGGTACAAAGATTTTCCACAATCCTATCAGATAAAAAATATATATATATATTCAATACAATGCATAGCTATGTAATCTAAGGTAGCAGGAAAACAGGATATAACATATTTCTGTATTCATGCTGAACTATCTCGCTATTTTGGAAAAAAAACCCATGGCATTATATTTCGAAAGAACATTTGTTTTCTTAAGTAATAAACCATGGTGGTTTGGGGTTTTTGTTTTGGTTTAGGTTTTTTACTTTTTAATGAATTTACAGGAAATTCTCACTTAGGTCTTTGACATTATTCTGCATATTTGTAAAAACTATTTCATAGTTCACTTAACAAGAGAAATTTTAAAATCCATTAAAATCCATTAAACCGTACTGAATGTCAGATGAAGATTTTGAAGTGCCTGAAAAGCCCCTTGATTTAGAGATGGGATTTTCAATATTGCAAGTGAATCAGAAACACGAGCTTTCACTAATGTATTTTTAAAACTCCACACAAGATTCTGCTCCTTATGAAACATGCTATTAAAGTTTTACAAACTTACAGAACAGAAAACTTGTCTAAAGTGGCTTGTATAAAGGCAGAGTCATCACCAAATCATGTGCAATATCTTACTATTGGCAAAAGAGAGCAGAACATAGAGTTGAACCTAAGAATATATTGTTAATCCAAATAGACTCTTAATTCTAATAGACCAAAACAGTAAATTAACACAGATGAACCTTGCTAAAACCACAATTAGAACTGTGATGTCAGAAAACTTCTCAGTGTCTTACTGTTGGCTCTTTACCCTGGTGTTAATCCTCACCCTTGAGAGTCTCTCTGGGTGTTTCACTCTCCTTCAAGAGATGAGGAGGATTACAAGCATTCAGCTACCTCAGGGCTTCAATGAGAAGACTCTAGTACTCATGGAGGCAGTCCTCTCCCCCTCAATCTGGAGCCCATTTAAGGGAGGGGTGGCTGTATGTCTTTCCTCAGCGTGGCCTGTGCCACTGGCAGTATCTCACAGCCTCAGTGGACCTGGGGGAGGTAAAAGCCACTCATCCCTGTGCAGCCAGGTCAGCCAGGTCAGCCAGTGCCACCTGGACCTGCACCAGTACCAGCACAAGGGAAGCCCCACAGGGTCTAGATCCTGCTCCTCTGGGCACTGTGATGGTGAAGGGCTTCTGTTAGTTGTGGTGAAACTCACACTGACTGGTATACGCATATAGGCCAAGAATGAGGGACCGTGAGATAAAACTGGCCAAGTTTCAAAATGAATTAAAGTTCCAAACTAAGTAAAGATGATTTTTTTTTTCAGAACACACAATTTCTGGGAGACACTGTGGATGCTAAAACTTAATAAGGTTTCTAAAAGTGATTAGGTCCATGATTCAAATTCATGAGAATAAAGGCAAACTGTTCAGTCTAGAAATATAAAGCACCATTTGGAAATCAGAAATTCAATGAGCCATAAATTAATGGAACCCGGGACAACATCTGTATATTTGTACTCAGTGCTGCTGTTCTCTTACTCTTAACTAAGCATCTGCTGCAGACAGCATCTGTCAGAGAAAAGCAGAACACGGATCTGGCCCATACCATTCTCCATTCAATCCTACAGTTTTGAGGGATAAGAATTTATATGTTCTGTAATAAAACTGTCAATATCATAGTAAGCTTTATAAAATAATTAGAAATGCATCCAAAATACAGTTTTTATAGGCACGTATCATAGTCTTTGCCTTTGCATGTCGGGATTTACAGAATTATGTAAAATTAGAATATTTTTTCCCAAATTGTGAGTGCCCAGGCTAATACAGTGATCAAGTGACTAATGAGACAAAACGGTTGAGAGCAATATGATGTTAAACTGTGATCTATAATAAGCTTAATAGAATAGAAGAATTCTCTGTAAAATCAATCACTCATCTTACTTACTCCAGCCTTGCACATTAAATTTCCATTAAGTAACAGAGAAGAACAATGAATTCCATGTTGGGGACAACGAGCAAAAACTTTGCTCAATTTACACAACTGAAATCAATAATGTCAAGTCAAATCAAATCAAATCAAAAATCAAAAAAATCAATTGCTCAGATAGCAGCCCAAACAGGACCAGAGTTGGGACAAATATTTTAATGTTACTTTGAGTCTCCAACAGGGAATTTATATGAGATTAACTCTGTTCCCATTAGAGAATATGAAGTTTATGTGCATATTAATAGATTCATAATATTCAGATTTATGAAGACTTCTACTTGTCTTAGACAAGCAGAGAGAAAGACAAGGCAAAAGAATTGTGGTTTAGTTAGGTTTCAGTGTATTAATTCTTCTGTGAGTTATCAGGCAATAACTAATACAGTGCAGATCATGGTTCATTTTTGTTTCTCTCTGACCATGAATTGCTTTTGTCCACCTGCCTACCAGTCAAGTAACATTTCCATATGTCGTTACAAAGCACTTCCAGATTGCTGGTCTTTGTCCTAACAGTCCATTGAATTTTGTTGTTAGCGGCTTCTCTAATAACGTGGGTAAAAATATATTCACTTCTTAATAAAAAACCACACTTATTAGTCCTTGGAAAAATCAGATAACAGTTGTGTTATTTCAGCACAACTTGATTTTGCCTTTACTCTGCAATTTATGTGTCTTTTGGGTTGTCAGCCCCCAAAAAACTTAATTGCTTCCCACCTTACAGTTCGCTGAAGCATTTCTTTCCCCTAACACGCCTGACTCACCCTGCATAGGGAAATGGCCCAAGCTGGGGTGTTGCACCACTACAACTGTGCCTGAGAGAAGTTTCACATTATTCCCAGACAGTTTATAAACTTTCAGCATCCTTTTTGTCATACAGAGATTTTCCTCACTAATGAGAACCTAACATAAGCCCATTAAACTTGGTCTCCCTGCTGGGGATCCATTGCCTACAGGCTAAAATATTATTTACGGAAAAATTCTCTTTAAGTCTTCATCTGTCTGTCCTTGTAACAGATTCCTTCCACTGTGCTTAGTCAGAAGTGTGTCACTATAAAAGCATGAATAAAATGTATAATATGTATTGCCTACACATAAGTCCACCCACTCCTACAGTTTTATTCATGTTCATTATCCCGGAGGAAAAGATAAACAGGAATATATATATTTTGATATATATAAAAATAAATTTAAAAAACATTAATAACAATTTCTGCAGAATTTGGATGTTAATGTCAATAGATATTATTATTTAGAATTCTGCTTTAGGAGGTACTGTAGTATTAATTAAACTGAACCTCAACAAAGAAGAATTCATATCACCAAGACACCTTCAACAGCACATGCTCTTTGAACTTAGTTTCAGTTTTAATTTCATTTTCCTTAATTTTCCGTTCCTTATTCCTCCATTTCTAGAGTGAGGTATCTCAGCAAAGTTACATTTACAGTGCATCAAGTGTTCTGTGTTAGTCACAGAAATGTATTGCAACACCTGTCTCAAAGTACCAGTAAATAGTAGCAGCCTACCCATCACAGAAAGCTCAAACGTGAAGTGAGTCAGGTCATATTATACTGCAGTGTTCTGAGGTGGGAGCATGGATAAATGGATGCATGCAGGATTTGTGGAGAAGCTAATGCACAAAAAGTTCATACTACTGTTTAATATCCAACAATATAGACATGCACTTTTACTTACTAATATTCCACTGCAAAATATAAATCCTAAGACCTCCTCTCCTGGCAGGTTGAAGAGGATTGACCATAGAATGGATATAAATCATCTTTTACAATACATTTATTCATTGAAATTGTTAATCTGTCAAGCCTCTGATGTGCATGCATGAGAATGTGCACTTGTCTGCGTATTGATGGACTCCCGAAGTATCACTGTCTGAAAGTGTATATCATGTGAGCAGATACACAATACAGCCACAAGTTTGTATTACCTCTTCAGTTTATCTAGGACATGGTAGATGCATAATCAACATGCATTCTTAGTCTTCCAGTTAAGGGAAGTAGAGAAGACATTCAAGTCATACCACAGATAATGGACATATGGCTTGGAAATCCTAAGGCAAATCTCATTCCCCATACTGCTGTTTCTTGAGCTGTTCGTGCTGGCCATCTGTCCCTACACTAGCAGACCTGCTCTTTGGTTTCAGCATCAGGGTAGAAAGTTCATGTCATTGCAAAAGACTCTTGCTGTCTCCAAAAATCTGTCTGAACCCTAAGGCTATGTATATATATGAGGAAATGTATCATTTCTTTAGGATAACCTTCCCCAAAGGCAGAGTCAACTCTCTTTCTTATATATTTTAGACTAAATCAACTTCAAATATCTCAGACTACTGCATTGAGAAGTATCTTTATCCTATTCCATTTGCTTCCATACAGTTTGTTCAAGTCTTAGGTACAAAAAGCAGAGTATTTCCTAAAAACCCCCCTCTTTCCCTGTGATGTTTTGTGGGCCACAGAAACACTTCTGTTTAAAATAGAA
The DNA here is from genome assembly GCA_013389885.1 of Geococcyx californianus. Taxonomy (NCBI): domain Eukaryota; kingdom Metazoa; phylum Chordata; class Aves; order Cuculiformes; family Neomorphidae; genus Geococcyx; species Geococcyx californianus. The sequence goes on along the minus strand of VWPV01008790.1, from coordinate 23,343 downwards.
AACATTTGCTTTATTTCTATGGAAATTTGGTGAGCTTCTTCCTGTTTCTTTTTTCCCCTTCTAGGCTGTGGAATCATCTGAATAAAGCAGCCATTTCACCACTATTGCTTAACTTTCCTTTCTGAAAGGAAAGGGGCATATAGGTCTATATCTTGAGATAAGCACAGGCAGGTTGCTGTACTATCCTTTGGCTCAATGGTTTTCAATTTCTTGACATACTAAATGGATCAGCTTTTTCCTTCTTTAAAAAGAATTGAGTTTCAAACGTGAGCACTATTTGTTAAACCTGTAACAAAGTTTGTTAAAGAAATGAAATTTTCTAAAAAAAAAAAATAAAAAATTGAAATGTGGTATGGCCCTTTATTTCTCCCGCCAAAAAAGTCATAAATCCTTTGAATGGGAAGTCATCTTGCAGAGAACATTAGTGTTTATTGAGGATTAACTTAAGCAGTATGACATATGTAAAATTGATATGAGTATGAACTTACTGATAAAAACAAACCTAAAATACATGCCTTAAAGTTTCTTTTAGGGGTTTGTGGGTTTTTTTGTTGTTTGTTTTAACAAAAGGCACTCCAGAAACAAAACTTGAATATAAATTCATATTTTCTGTTTAATTTAAAATGAAAAGAAGACCAAATACTCTCTTAGAGTAAGGTACTCTCTTATTCTTTCTTCAATCTACCCCCAAAAATACCAGAGAAAGTGTTTAAAAAAAAAAAGACCTCCACAGTGCTCTGGTAATAACTGTCCACTAATTTCTCTTTCTGACAATTGTGTACTGCAGAGCATGATGCACGTTGAGAAAGGAAAGAACTAAAGTTAGATCTGAAATCTGATCCTGTGATGCAAAACAATATCACTAAGGAATATTTCGCTTACTTTTCACTTAACTTCTGGTTGAATTGTATAGTGACTGGAAATAAGACAAAACAACAAAAGGGGGCTTATGAATGAAGCAGTCTGATGTCCTTTCCTGCTGGTTAGGAGCTTCTTTAACTTAAGTGAAAGATATTTTTTCTCACTCTGGGATTGTATACAGAACATTTAATAGTTGAAGGGAAACAGTGCTCATTAACACATTCAGATAAAGCTTCTGAGTTTTCCTGTATACTGGGGTAAGTGATGGGAAAGAAGAATACCTCAGAGACGATGGAGGAATAATAGAAAAGGGCAACATTAACTATGTTAAAAGAAGCAGTGTTCTAATATAAAGAAAATCAACATTGTGAGTGTTTAATTTGCAGCATTCCAAAAAAGGAAAGGGGGAAATAACAAATCACTAGCAACCTTTTTCCTAATGTATATTTAAGCAGCTTTTTAATTACAATTATTTTAGTATTCCTTTTAAATAGAAGTATCTGCAGTTTATTAAGATACTGTAAGTTGGTATTTTTTTTTATCTTAAATATGAACACATAATCTATATCCAATAAGGAACATATGATTTCACATCTCTCCAGACACATGTAGCGTGAAACAGCAGAAGGAGCAGAAAAGCTGCTTCAGGATTCTTCTCCAAAACTGAAATTTTAAGTTATGTGAGGACATACACCAGACAGATTCAGAGAGGTGAAAATCTGTAATTCAGTAGCCCACCTACAGATTCCACAATGGCATATACTTTGATTTAAATAAGAAGCAAAACTTGTAAGATAAGCCATTTTATGGCCTGTCACACTATGCAGATTCTCCTGGTCTCCTTCTATGACAAGGTTACCCAGTTAATGGATGAGGGAAAGGCTGTGGATGTGGTGTACCTGGACTTCAGTAAATGCTTTGACACCATTTCTCACAGCATTCTGTGTTGATCTGCTTGAAGGCAGGGAGGCTCTGCAGAGGGATCTGGACAGGCTGGATCGATGGGCTGAGACCAACNCACTGGTGAGGCCGCACCTCGAGTGCTGGGTTCAGTTTTGGGCCCCTCACTACAGGAAGGACATTGAGGGGCTGGAGCGTGTGCAGAGAAGGGCAACGAGGCTGGTGAGGGGGCTGGAGAATAAGCCCTACGAGGAGAGACTGAGGAAACTGGGGTTGTTTAGCTTGGAGAAGACGAGGCTGAGGGGAGACCTCAAAAGAAGGTTGTGATGGGGTGGGTGCTGATCTCTTCTAACAAGTGACAAGCAATAGGACAAGAGGTAACAGCCACAAGTTGTGCCAGGGGAGATTTAGACTGTACATTGGGAAGAATTTCTTTACTGAAAGGTTGGTCAGGGATTGGAACAGCTGCCCAGGGAGGTGGTGGAGTTGCCATGCCTGGAGGTGTTTGAAAGACGAGTAGATGAGTTTCTTAGGGACATGGTTTAGTGGGGATACAGGTATGGTTGGACTCGATGATCTGAAAGGTCTTTTCCAACAGGATGATTCTATGACTCTATTATTCTCCAAAATCTTAAACCAGGTCTGCAGCTTACATGCTTACCTCCATACTAACCACCAAATGACAAGTATGTTGCCATCTGCTTCTAATTCACTAACACACTCCGAATCAGCAAGATGCTTGAACTGACACTGTAAGTGCCTAAGTCATCCCACTGAATTTTAGCACTCATGCTCAAATATAGGCTTGTTCTTTAAGTACCTTCTTTAACTGGGACCTTAAAGTGCATTTAAGGAACTCATAAATCCAGTTAGCAGTGAAAGTTATTATTAAATACATCGATAAATGATAGATCAGATTGTTCCTTAATATCACATTACAGAACAAAATATTTCCGTAACTTAACTTGGCCTTCAGAAGGGGTGGAGTGAAATAAAATTATGTTAAATAACAAAAAAATTGTATACAATTGAATTCACCTTGGGAATATGCCCTGTAAGACATGTATTTCTTGACTAAAATGGCTATATTTTTATTGATACTCTCATTTTAAATATTGCCCACTAATGTGGTTTCATTGTTCATGCAGAAACTAATTTCTGTTTATTCTGCATGGAGGTTACAAAAGACGTCTATTTACTGAAGTCAGTTCAATAATTGAATGCAGAAATGTGTGTATTTAATTTACTTACAGTAATCTAACATTTAGTTTCTTACAGTGCACAGAGCCCTTTTACTGAAATGTATTGTCTCTTCTCTACATAATTGTCTTCTTCCTTGTTTCATACAGACTTTATATCATATTCTTCAGCCACCCCTACTACTCTACTCTTTTCAACAAAATCAGTGTTTAAAACTCAGTAGACTCTTTCATGGAGATCTGCTGAGAGGTTCTGCTTTTGCTCTTCACTTTGTCAAAAATCTATCAAAAAGGGATATGGGAGTGGGGAATTGGAGAAAGACACAAGAAATTAAATAATAAAAAGAAGCACATGTAATGTTTAGAGCAATGTTTTATACACTCACTTGGGGCAGGATTCTGCAAGTTCCAAATCGGAATCTCACCAGGCAGGTTTTAATCCTCCCTGGAGCGCCTGACCTCCCGCTAAAGACAGGAGGAAATCAGTTATCAGGCTACAGTCATAGAAGTGACCATGTAAATCATGATCTGCACACCTTCCTCTTGGGACTTGAGGGGACAAAAGGAAAAAGAGGCTTTCCAGAAGAGTCACCAAACTACCTTAAGTGCTGACGGAAGTGAAGAATGTTACTAGGTGTGAAAGTACTACACTTGAATAACTTCCTACTCCTTTTTTAAAATGCTACCACAGCACTATCTTAAAGCCAATATAAACTACCATAATCATATATAAGCAAAAGTTATACATTTAAGTAAAAATGCTGTACTACGCATTGTCATTGGTCTTCTGATAATGCTGTTTTCTTTCATACAGACGTATATATGTGTAACATTGTTTCCAAGGTGGGGTTTTTTATTTTAAAAAGGTATTTATAATATTTCCAAGAACGTTACAGCAGGGCACTCTCACAAATGCTGTTAGTTATTGTGACTCAGTCACTTGATAATGTAAAATGATCCAAATAAACAACAAATGGGATAAACAAATACAATTTACTTCTGAAGCCGTAATGTAAATGTGTCAAACTCTGCAGCTAATTGAAAGCAGAAATTCTTTTTAACTTCCCTTTTATATGTTTGATCATTTCCTTTACTGACTTCTTATTCAGTTAAACTTTTGCTATTTTTGTTGTATCTTCTTTCAACTCTGATCAATGGAATTTAAAAGAATCTATGTTAAAGATTTCACACACAACAAATGGCATTCAGCTTGTACTTTTCCTGCATGTTGAAACAGGTGTTATTACTAGTGGAGATAGCCATGTTTACAAGGAGGAATTCCACCTCTTTCTGGGAAAGGGAAGTATATAGTTGCATAACCACATCTCAGATGGGTTAATATAGTAGTCAGTTCATACAGTTACAGTGTTATCAAAGCAGATCTGGGTGTTTTACCTTGTTGTCTATGATAAGAGAAAGAACTCAGGGACATGTTGAACTGTATCACATTTCTCTATGACTACTCATTTTTTATCCAAAATAAACCTGACTTCATCCTCCCTCATGGTGGAGTAATTAGAAAAAATTCAGTTTCATGGCATTACATTGGCATAAAATCGCCTAATCCCATAGGTCTTTAAAGTTAAAAGTCGTTCTTTCATATTTCTAAATCAATCTTCACAAAAAAAAGGTAGGAAAACAGCTAGTAAATACAAAGTGAAAGTTCAGACTGTAATGTATTTAAAATGTTTCTATTTGGTGATAAAAATTTTGGTCTTTTTAACAATTTGGTTTGGTTTTGGTAAAATTGTCATCTAGACTCCAAATAAAAAGATATTTCACTGACACATAAAGCAGGCACAGTAATACTGTCAGTCTGCTTTTAACATATGCCCACTAATAATTTTCTTGTAATATCGTTTTCTAGCTTTGAGTATCTATTGACTGAAGATCAGCATTCAGAGTAGTCGATTACTTGCTTTGCATTTGCATTTCTAAGGCCTCTTAGCTGAATGAATGATTTTTGCTTCTGAATATTCTGGAGACTTTTTTCCCTCATCAGTATATGACTCTTCCGGATTAAACTGATATCTAGAGCCAGATGTAATTTGCTTCTATCAGCAAAGAGCAGAGGAATTGTTTTGGTGAGAAACAAACTCTATGAGCAAGCAAATTATGCTCAACAACATAGTAAATGTAGGCATTTATGCCTCCAAGGTCAGTATCATAACACGCCTCATACTCCTTGCACAACTGTCTGATGAAATCTAAAGGTTCTGATGACGGTCTTTTCTCCCACCATCTGCATAATTTTGTGAATTTGCGAGTCTCTTTCAACACTAAAGTTGCTTTTCTTCCTACTCATTGACGCATCTGCATGCTTCTTTTACGAAAGCTACTGTCATGACTATTTACAAAAGCATGAATCCGTAATATATTGTTCTTTCTAAAATTTTAATTGTTCTTTAAGTGATTCCCTGGCGGCTTCTACATATAATAGAAACACAGAATCTTTCTGAACAGTGTTGTTCCTCCAAGTCTAATTTGTTTTCTATACCCCAGCTGGCACTCACTAGTCAAAGGTATAAAGGCAAAAACAGGTATAACTTGCAATTGCCTGTTAACATAACATTATCCATTCTGCTTAAAATCAACACCTCAGGAATTTCATCATCTCAGTGCAGGCTTTTACTTTTGGCTTTTTTGTTGCTAAAAGAGAATGCATGAGTTCATGTTCTCCATGATCTATTATTTGTAAGAATTCAAATAATGCAACTAATATCTCAAGTTGTATAGTCTGTAGACTTTTAATCAAAAAGCGAATAGATCTACTGAATTAACTTGGAATTCCATTATTATTTCCAATGAAAATTACACTAAAATAATTACACTAAAATTTACTCTTACTGCCACTGGAGGCACAAAAACCCATAAAGAAGACCTAAATAAGACAGGACAAGTTCCTTGCAGCCTGATACTCAGAGCCAAAGTAAGGTCCAGTTTAAAATCAAAGTCAAGACAGGATTCATATTCCCAGAATTGAGGTCTTCCTAAATATCTGTGACAGTTTACCAGATTTTGCTTATGTTCCACGAACTGCTGGCTGAAATCAGCATAACTTTCAGGTCAATATCAGTGGAATGAGAAGAAACTGAAACTAAAAAACACTTTAGGATTCATAGAAAGATTCATAGCAAAATTCATAACAAAGTAGTGTCAATTCATTCAGCAGAACCACAGTACTATTTGTGTAAATTGGGCCGAGGGCCAACTGCTCCCTAAAAGAAGGCAAGCTTAGATGAACGACACTGTGGCAAACTCTGTTCTATGACTGCAGGGACTTTGTAAGTTTTAATTAAAAAAATACCAGGATTTTTTTTGACACAGTTTGCCCTAAGCAGGAAATCAACATGTGAAGGACCAATAAATAGCACTGTTTGTCAGAAGGAAAATATAAATATTTTTATTGACTCTGCTCTAATACCAAAAGATAATAATACCTGGAAGTTATTCAGTACATCCATGTTATCTTAAACCAAAGATAAATAACTCACATAGTTATTTCTATGAGATATTCAGAGATTTTATTTTAAATTTGCCTCTCAACTTGTTTATGAATTGCTTATGTCCAAAACTAAATATGCATTCTTCTTCTGTCATTTACACATTTAATGACGACATTGAAAGATTACGGTGAACTTTTTACACAATTTGAGTCAGTACCTGGAAATGGCACATAAACTTTGAAAAAAAAAAGCCTAAAATGATCATTTCTTTATTTTTCAGACTTTGTCATACCACTTGTTATGTACCAAATGTAAAACTGAAATAAATATATTAAATATCATCAATTTATGTACAGTGTAAACTACTAAGGCACTCCATAAGCTTCAAGTGTATTCCCACTAACTTTGTAGATGCAAGTAAAATTTGCAATATTACTTTTATAAACTACTTATGAACATAAACATAAATAAAATCTGAAAATTATTTAAAAGCTGATTTTTTTCCCCAAATGATCATGCTTCCTATGTAGTTGAGGCATCCCCTTTATCGGCTAATGGGAAATAATTAAATGAAACCCTGAAGACAGTGGCTATTGAAAAATTTGAAAAAGCACTGTTCAAGTGTTTTCAGCAGTTAGACAGCTTGTAGCCTCTGTTGTGGCTGTCAGCTAAGACATCCAAACATATGACAAAATGACAAAATATGTTAGCATCCCCATTAGGTACAAAAAATCAGACCAAAAGAAATAGATTACAGAAGTGTTGAATCTGTCTTTAACTATCAGCTCATGACAATCAGATAGAATCATTGAATCATAGAATGGCTTGAGTTGGAAGGGGTCTTTAAAGTTAATCTAGTCCAACTCCCCTGCACTCATCAGGGAAATTCCAATAGGTCAGGTTGCTCAGAGCCCAGTCCAACCCGACTTAGAATCTTTCCAGGGATGGGGCATCTACCACCTCTCTGGGCAACCTGCTACAGTGTTTCACCATCCTCATAGTAGAAAATGTCTTCCTTACATCTAGTTTAAATCTACCCGATTTTAGTTTAAAACCATTACCCTTCGTCCTGTTGCAACAGAACCTGATTAAAAGGTTTTTCCCTGTAATACTTGTAGGCCCCCTTTAAGTACTAAAATGCTGCACGTCTCCCTGGAGCCTTTTCTTCTCCTGCTAAACAACTCAAACTCTCTCAGTCTCTACAAATAAGAGAAGTGTTCCCTCCCTCTGATCATTTCTCCTCTGGATCTGCTCCAACAGATCATGTCTTGCTTGTGCTGAGGGCTCCAGATTTGAACGTAGTACTCCAGGTGAGGTCTCACCATAGTAAAGGGGCAGAATCATCTCCCTTGACTTTCTCGCCATGCTTTCTTTGTTGTAGGCCAGAACATAGGTGGCTATCTGGGCTGCAAGCACATACTGATGGCTCATGTTCAGTTTTTCATCCACCAGAACCTCCTCAGGGCTACTCTCAACCACTTCATCCCTCAGCCTGTATTGATACTGGGGCTTTCCCCAACCTAGGTGCAGAACCTCAGACTTGGCCTTGTTTGACCTCGGGGGGTTCACATGAGCCCGCTTTTCAATGTTGTCTAGATCCCTCTGGCTGGCAAACCATCCCTCAGACATGTTAACTGCACCACTCAGCTTGATGTTGTGTGTAAATGTGCTGAGAGTGCTCTCAGTGTCACTGAGGAAGTCAGTACTGGTACTGGGCAGTACCTCCTCTTCTGAGCAATTCTCTATCCATCTTGCATCTGTGCTTGGGATTTCCCCCACCCAGTGCAGGACCTTGCACTTGTCCTGGCTGAACTTCATGGGTTTAGCATAGGCCCACCTTGTAAGCCTGTCAAGGTCCCTCTGGATGTCATCCCTTCTCTCCAGCGTGCCAATCGAGCCAGCTTGATGTCATCAGCAAGCTTGGTGAGGATACCCTCAGTACCACTGTCCATGTCTGTGACAAAGATGCTAAACAACACTGGTCCCAAAACTGATCCGTGAGGAAAGTCACTCATCACCGGACTCTTCTTGGACATTGAGTCATTTGCCAAAACTCTCTGAGTGTGGCAATCTTGCCAATTCCTTACCCACTGAGCGATCCGTCAGATCCTTGTCTCTCCAATTCAGAGACAAGGATGTTATGCTGGACAGTGTCAAATGCTTTGCACAAGTCTAGGTAGATGCTGTTGGTTACTCATCCCTTATCCATCAATGCTATAGTCCCATCGTAGAAGATCACCAAATTTATCAGGGATGATTTGCCCTTAGTTAAGCCATATTGGCTGTCACCACCAATACACTTCCTTATTTTCCAAGTGCTCAGCAGAGTTTCCCAGAGGATCTGCTCCATGATCTTGACAGGCACAGAAGTTAGACTGACTGGCCTGTAGTTCGCCAGGTCATCCTTTTTCTCTTTTTTAAAAAATGAAAATTATGTTTCCCTCTTCAGTTGGTGGGAACTTCACTGGACTGCTATGACTTCTCAAATATGACAGCAATGTCACCTATAAGTTCCCTCAGGACCCGTGCATACGTCTTATCAGGTCCCATGGACTTGTGAACCTTCAGATTCCTTAGATCGGTCTTGCACCTGATCCTTTCCTACAGGGCCTATTCATTCTCCCAGTCCCTGCCTTTATCTTCTGCATCTTGGGTGGTGTGGCTTTAGCCCTTGCCAATAAAGACTGAGGAAAAGTGTTGTTGAGTGCCTCAGCCTTCTCCATATTCTGGGCAACCAGGTCTGCTGTTTCCTTCCAGAGAGGGCTCACATTCTCCCTAGTTTTCCTTCTATCACTGACATACCTACAGAAACTTTTCTTGTTGTCCTTGACATCTTTGGCCAGATTTAGTTGTGTCAGGACTTCAGCTTTTCTAATCTGGTCCTTGGGTGCCCAGACAATTTCTCTGTATTCTTCCCAGGCTACGTGCCCTTGCTTTGAGCCACTGTAGGCTTTTTTTAATTATTTGTTTTTATTTGTCCAGGAGTTCCTTGTTCATCCATGCAGGCCTCCCGGAGTTTTTGCCTGACTTCCTCTTTGTTGGGATGCATTGCTCTTTAGCTTGGGGAAGATGATTCTTGAATATTAACAAGCTTTCTTGGGCACATCTTTCTCCTGAGGGCTTTGTCCCATGGTACTTTACCAAGCAGATCTGTGAAGAGGCAAATTCTGCTCTCCAAAAGTCTAGAGGAGTGAGCTTGCTGCATGCCCTCCTCACTTCCCTAAGGGTCTTGAACTCCATCATTTCATGGTCACTGCAGCCAAGGCTTCCCTTGAGCTTCACTTTCCCCACCAGCCCTTTCTTTGTTGGTGAGAACAAGGTCCAGCATAGCACTCCTCCTCATTGGCTCTTATGTCCTTGGAGAAGGGAGTTATTATCAAAACATTCCAGGAACATCCAGGATTGCTTGTGCCCTACTGTGCTGTCCCTCCAACAAATATCAGGGTGGTTGAAGTGCCCCATGAAGCCCACTGCTTGCAAAGACGAGGCTGCACCTATCTATCTTTAGAAGGTCTCACCCACTTCCTCTTCCTGTTTTGGTGGTCTGTAGTAGACCTCTACTATCATGTCATCTGTCCCTGCCTTCCCTTTAATCCTACCCATAGGCCCTTGGTCAGTTCCTCATTCATCCCCAGGTGGAGCTCCATGCAATCCACCTGGTCATTGACATAGAGTACAACACCCCCTCCTCATCTCCCCTGCCCATCCTTCCTAAAGAGACTGTATCCCTCAATCCCAACACTCCAGTCATAGGACCTATCCCACCATGTCTCAGTGATGCCAGTGAGATCATAGTTCTTCAGGTGTGTGCACATGTCCTCTTGTTTACTCACCTTGCTAAGTATGTTTGCACAGAGATGCTTCAGTTGAGCCTCCAATGAAGCTGTCTTACTTATTTCCTCTTGATACCAGTTAGACTACTCTGGCTATGTCACTGGTACCCACATGAAATGACAGCAGCAAATAATAGTCAGTGGGCTGAATTAGGCTTGGCAGCCCCCTGGTGACATCCTTGATACGAGTCCCTGGTAGGCAGCACATCTCTCTGCAGAGTGGGTCAGATCAGCAAATGGGTGCCTCCATACTTCTCAGAAGAGAGTCTCCTGCTACTGTCAACCCATTGCCTTTTCTTCATTGTGCTGGTTGTCATCTGGGGAGCAGATGGGCTGCTTTACTTGACTCAGTTTGCAGAACAGTGAAGTAGTTCTGCAAGGGCACCTCATGGATCATGGGAAGCCTCTTCCTCCTGCTGGTCCTTGCCCTTACAGGCTTCCATTCTTCTCCAATATTGTCCTCTCTCACTTCTGTGTGTGTCAGTGGGGGAGTTTCTGGCTGAAGGCTGTGGGTCCACAGCAGACTGTACTTGGAACCAGTTACCTACCTCAAGCCCCCTTGATGCTGCACAGCCTTTTCACTGCCTCCTGCAGCTCAGTCACTTGCTGCAGGAGCTCTTCCACCCAGGCACACCTTTTGCAGGCAGCTCTGCTGCCTGCACCTGTCCCAGGAGAAAGGTCTAGGGTCTGCACCACTGCTTCTCCCCCCAGCAGCTTCATCTGCATGGAGGCATCAGCCACTGCTGGAGTAGATGGCAGCAGTCTTTGTTTTGAGGTGAGTGCCCACAATTCTACCTCGAGGATCAGATAGGATGAGTGCCCTTGACCTGAGCAGATGGTCAGAGAACATCCCCAGATGCTGGGTTCTGTGTATTCCAGGACTCCTGCTCAGCCAGTGGAACACCTCTCTTCAAAGAGGTGTCCATCCTGCATACCCTGCTTGCACAAACTGCCACACAAACTTCCATGCCATGCCTTTCTGATGCACCACGCTGTTTGCCTATCCTTTTTGCCACACTCCTGGTGGCTGGCATTCCCGCAGGCTGCTCTTGTGTGGGGGGGGGATTTGCTGTTGTCACTCATGTCCCCTCCCATGCTAAGTCAGAGTTGCTGCTTGCTCATCAGGAGCACATCTTTTCTTGCTCTAGGTGGGGGGCATGGAGACCATGGTACATCAGCTATTTCCTAGCCAGTTTGTTACATCAACCTCAACCCCAACACAGATGATATTAGCAGCAGTTCTTCTGTATTCAATTTTATGAACACATGAGGAATGCTCAGCAGTCAGTGATTATTGTTGTTTTAAAAATGGAATATGATGAATATCAGTGACTAGAACTCAGTCAGTAACTAGAACTCAGTTAAGATGATTTAATGATTCAAAATATTCTCCTCAGAATATTCTGTCATATACTGCCATGCCTCATACTCATTGTTTGAGAAGTGAACTGTTCGAGACAGGTCACTTCTGTGACATTTTGGCAAAGGAATCAGTAATCTTTTAATTAAAATTTAAATATTCTTGGATGCTGTGGAAAAATATCATGAAATTATTTGGGGCTGCTGCTGATTACCTGGCTATTAGTTAAGGAAAAATAATAAGCTGACTTACATAGCCTTGTGTGATTAGCTGATTGTTCTACTCATGAGTTTAAAATGAGAGACTCCACCATGGCTGGCTTTCCATTGGTATTGAAAAGATTGACTTTTGGACAAGTCATAATGCGTTTTATAAAGGCATGATGTATATTACATACTTTTCTGTGTGTCAACAGAAAAAAAAGACTGGCAAGGGAGGAACCTGGTTTTAACTCTGTTCTATTTAAGCTTACTTTATGTCTTCTGCTTTTGAAACACTTAAAGAATAACTCTGTCCTTAGGTGTAATGATGCTCAGATAATATAAGTTCCTGTGCTCGATAAAGACTAAGAATGTCCGCTGTACTTAGGAAATCAGCAAATTTTAGTAAAAAAAACTACCTTACTGAGATGTAACCTATGTATAGTGTCCAATTACCTGTTGGCAAAGTTGTATTGCCTTTCAAAATTTCATTTCATTGGCACTGCTACATAACCCATTGCCTGGCATTTCCTGTGAGATCTACTGTGGAAGCAATTCCCCCCTAAATGAGGTCCTAAATTTTCCTAAATAGAAAAAAAGCATTTTTCCACTCTATTAAGCTGTCAATATACAGAGTACTTTGGAAGCAGGTTATCACGGAGTTTCAAAATACTTTCTTTGCAATTCATGATTAAATTTAAATTGATGTGCAAATAACGACTGTGGGCTACATACATAAAAATAATCAAAAAACCTACAGATTTTTTACCGTATGACATATTGTGGATTCAAGATGGCCAATGAATATTTCTAAATAAATACAGTATTCCATATTAAGAAAGTTTGAAACCTGATTGCTTAAAGTTAAGGTTCGGTATTGATATTTACATCTACAAGCCACTAAATAAATCCTATTATACCAAACTGCTGAGCATGTAAAATTTGAACTGAAGAAAAATGAGTTATAAGTGCTGAGCACTTTGTAAAAACCAACTTAAAATACCTTTTTAAGTAAGCGTGATACATACTGCAGAAACTAACTTTAAGCACATACTTTTAAAGTGTTAGGCTGTCGTCTTCTAAGAAAAATATATGATTTCCATACTTAGCATTCTTTAAATTAAATGGAAATGAGGAGATAACTTTTACATTAAACTGGTTCAAAAATATTATTATTTCTAATGCCTAATACTTTATATTATTTGGTGGCTATATTTTAAATCTTAGTGCAAACATTGACAGACTAGCATCTTGAAAAAGATGCACCTGGAAGCAAATAATTTTTGAGCATCAATTGTTATGGATATCACAGGAGAGAAATTATACGATTCACTGAGGAGAAAGGACAAGAAAATAACAGAAAGGTGTGGTTTATATATTTGGATTGTGAAAACTTCCTCTGATTTAGTACTGAATCCCTGACTGAGGATGGTGTTGCGTAACTTCGATCAAGGGTTGAAGCAGATTAATGAAATTATATTTACTGAGGACCACAAATCATTTCTGCAAAGCATTGCATAAATACCAATACATTATCTCCAGGAAATTCTGTTTGTACCTCCTCTACAGATACTCATGCATGTAATTTTTTCTAGACATTTTCTTTTATGCCTGTTTTCATCAAGGGATAATTTTTGACAAAAAAAGCCAGCTGTATCCAGCTTTATGAAATCTAGTTAGACGCACAAGGTGGCACTTTTTTGCAGAGTCAGCCAATTAAGAGGCAAAATTCAGATATGGGTATGAGCTCAGTTGGATGTGACATATGGGGTGGATATGAATCATATGGGAAGATTCACACAGCTGGAGTGCTGCCATGGGTAGCTACAAACTCTTCAGACGGGATAGGCTAGGAAAGAGAGGCAGTGGGGTTGCTCTCTTTGTTAGAGAACGTTTAGATTGTATAGAACTAAGTAACAGTAACGATAAGGTTGAGTGCTTATGGGTTAAAATCAGAGGAATGTGCAGTAAGTCTCCCAGTCACTAGCTGTCGTTCTTGAGGGGGATTTCAACCTTCCAGATGTCTGCTGAAAGTATAATACAGCAGAAAGGAAATGGTCGAGGAAACAGAAAGGAAGCAGTCTAGGAGGTTCATTGAGTGTATGGAAGACAATTTCCTAACATAACTGGTGAGTGAATCAACTAGAGAAGGAGCACCTAGATCTGATGTTTGTGAAAAGAGAAAGCCTCGTGGGAGGGGTTACTGTTGGAGGATGCCTGGGGCACAGCGATCATGAGATGATAGAATTCTCAGTCCTTTAGGGAGAGTAAGGAAGGGGGGTCAGCAGAACTGACACCTTGGACTTCGAACTGTTTAGAAGGCTGCTTGGTAAAGTTCATTGGGAGGCAGTTCTAACGGACCAAGGAGCACAAGAGGGCTGGATCTCTTTGACTTCACTATAAAGCTCTAACTTCTGCTGTTCATTCACTTCATCTTTTGTCTTGTTTCTGACGTGCATAACTAAACTTATAAAACACTGTACATGTCAGCATCTGCAAAGAATGAATTGAAATCGAAAGTCACTAACCAATTAAATTTTAGTCCAAGAGACAGCAGCAGTTATGCAGTTAAATGTTGCTTATCCACTGCTAACAGAGACAGAACCTCTGCAGCATAGCCTATAAGGAGATTTCTCTCTTTTCCATGGGCAAGACTCAATACAAGTTTGAAGGAAAGAGATCTTTATAAAAATTTTTTTTTCCACTTATGTTCACACCACTACTACCTATATCTGATTAACTCGATGTGGTATAGGATTTTATTTTGGGTTTGTATTGTATTTTAACTGCCCATTTGTACATTTTGATTCTAGTTCTCATCATTTTTTCTTCAGCTTCTCTGATGCTGTGAAAAAGGGAGTATCATATTTTAGGTGAATACAAAAAATGCAACACAGAACCTAAACACTGTTTTAAAAAAGTAATTGTGTCCTTTTGGTCAAGAGCAAGAAATGTATTGGAAACAGTGCCTATGTTACGTGCATGAAAAAATGTTTTGCCAGCTGGAACAATGAAAATATTTGCAGTGTGTTCACAATATGATTTATTGGAGTTTACAGCTCTGGGATGGGTACACTCTCTAAGGTACTAGATTGCCTAGAGCCTACACATTTCTCCATGTTCTTAAATCGTTTCCAAACTACTTTTGAAGTATATTAGATATATTTGCTAAGACTTGTTCTCTGACAGCCAGAACCACAAGCACAATCTGTGGAACCTATGTGAACAGATGGACGTTAGGAAGAAAAAAAAAAAAAAGCTTGCCCATGTGAATTCACCCCAAATGAATGACCAATGACTTGTAGGTATCACTTCTACAGTGACTGTCAATGTGCTAACACTTTGATATTACTGGAAGTAATGTCTGTTTGAGACATAATTTTTTTTTATACACAATATGTCCAGAAATAGTACATTTAATTTTGTGAGGAGGCAGAGCTTTTAAAGGCTGATTAAGTGACTACAAGGTTCCTGCTGTGAAGTACAGAATAAATCAATGCGGATACATAATATAATTCTTACCCTAAACAATCTACCTTCCTTAAACCTTTTGGATGGGGAGTATTTTAAAACAGGATTTTACAGCATTTACATCATATACAGCATTTAAATTCTACAGCATTTTAAAAGAAAGTTCTCAGGTCATGTCTATAAAGGAGAAGGTTGACAGACATGACCTCAGAAAAAGATCTATTATTTGGGCAAAATAATGCATTAGTGCAAATACACAGTTTTGAAAATAAGCTTTTGAAATGTTAGTGTTAAATGTTGGAATTATTTGCATGTCTGCTCATGTTATTGCAACAGGGAAATGACAGTTACTCCACTCACTAATGCATGTGAATAGATATAAATGTATAACAAAAGTATATTATTAATGGCCATAATATTTCTGCAGTCAATAAACACAATTAAATAATAATTTCAGATATTTATTTTTTTAGGAAAGTCTTTCAATCAACCTTTCTTTAAAGTAGAGGAGTAATTGCTGCCCACTTACCTGCCACTAAAGAATTGTTTCAGAAACTGAAGAGGCAGCCCCATGGAAAGGAAGTTAATAGAATTAGTATTGTGACAGACAAAAATGTCTATAAGAGCGATTAAAAACAGTGAACATTGACTTGAAGGCCAAAGACGACACAACCCTAAACCCTGCAAACCCAATACAAGATAAGCGTTTCCCCAAGACTAATGAGAAGGGTAAAGCAAAGACCAAGTGATCTATTAATCTTAGAGATAAACAGGATCTCACTACTGTATGACCTCTCTTCTTAGGGGAGGAAAGAAGCAAACATAGTATAAGTATCATAATTTCTGAAAAAATGAAATGAGCAGGATTTCTGAACATTAAAAAAACAGAGGAGCAGTAAAATCATTTTCAATGTCTTTTGTTTGGCTCTAGAAAACCAGTACCACAAACTGATAAAAGCTGATGAAGACATATACTCCTATTATGTGTCTACGCTTACTTTGATATATAAATTTATGTTTATACTCATTCTGGAAAAGGTTATGTCACTTTCATCTTTCTAATACGGAAATGTTCCTATGCATTTTCATGTCCATGGACATTCTTAGAGTTCTCTACGCATCCTTTGATGAAGGCTAGTAACTTCTGTTTAGCTAAAGGGTTTTATCCAAAAAGGCATACAGTTTTATTTAAAATATTAATATAGAGAGAGTGCATTTCCCTTCCCAGCTTCTTTAGTCTAGGGTTTATTACTCTCTTGGTTGAAAGGATACACGATATTTCCATTTTACCTTGTATTAGGTCCAAGCCACTGATTCCTGTTATACTTTTTTTTCTGATAAATGAAATATCCCAGCACTCTGTCTTTACGGATATGTTTGTACACTGCAACTAAGTCCTTCTTTAAGACTGTTTTCTGTTCATCCTCCAAGGAAAATTTCTTTACCTAGAGATTAATTTTCATGACTCTTAAATGCATCGACTCATTTCAACACCTCTTAAAACAAGCACACCAGAAAAGCATAACATTCCAAAATCCATACCAACAACGCATGTGTGGGGGTCATTGGTAGGTCAGTACTATCTGATTCATAAAGATAACTTTTACAATATTTTTTTAATATCACAAATCACACAAAGTCTTTACTATGTCATATTCAAGTTTGCCTATTATGATTCACTCTACACCTAGGAATTATAATCCAACCCTATATTTTTGCCTCAGAATGCATTATACTAAAGTTTCTTAAAGACTTGCTAATAGCTAAAAGACTTGCTACTAAAGCAGCTCATAAAAAAAAAGAAACTGACAAAAAAAGCCCAGATAAAAGTTCTTTGCACGGACACTAAGACTGTCCACAAGGTAAGTGTGTAAATTAGATATAAGCCTCCTTGTCATGAGCAACAAATGTAACACAAGATAAGGTAAGGAAAGAAATGCATTGCCACAATAAACAAATATATAAATATGGTTTAAATATTATAGCATGCACAGGACTTGTTCTAGTCCATCCTGCTGTTCCAGTCCCTAATAGATCATGATTTAGTATTACATTAATGTAACATTTTACTCTGCAGATGGGGTATAGGGCAAGAAGTGCACTAAACTACATCAATCAGTTTTCCAAAACCTTCTAGGAAAACAAATACTCTGCATAGGAAACAGTCGTTCATTGAGTATGTATGCCTTGCATTCCTTGTTTCTAGATTTATAATTGCACATATGGCTGTACAGAGTAAATACTGTTTAAGTGCATCACTTATCAAGTGATCTAGACAGTTCTGTTTGACTATGTTCTCTTCATTATGTTTCATTACACTAACTTTTATGGCATATATAAATCTTCCCAGTGATAACATTCATATATATTTCCAGATCACCGATTAAAAGTATCAAATAACACTGGTTCAGGCCCTGTGGAATCTGTCTGAAATACATTTGATGATCATTTTCTTCAGCTGACAGATGTAGAGGTTTGACAGTTACCCAGTTCTTAATTAATTTAGTGATGATCAATGCACATCCACATAAGTTCCCTAGATGTAGTTTAAGAAAATGTCACGTTCTTTTTTTTTTGTTATAGGTGAAACATGACCAATTCTTACACAAATCACTATACAGCTTATTGTAACTCTTCTTCATATATGCTGACAATTTGAAGTAGTTTACAGTTCATAATGCAGAACCCCTGGAAAAATGCATAGTCAAAAAACCCAGAACATGTCAGTTTTATACACTACTCATTATCATAACCACTTTGCCATAAAGAGATATACTTTAACTATGAGAGTAATCTGAGTCTAAGCCATGACTGGATCTAAATTCTTAAAGACTAGGAGTATCTTTGTTTGCTCCTCTCCTTCTCAGTTGTCTGCAGAGCCGAAGTTGTATCACTGAAGCTTAAAAAACCAATTATAAATAACTCATAGAATTCTTTCATTATTTCTCATCAGTCGTTCTAGAGTAAGTGGTAACTGCGATCTAAGTAATTGTGTTCTGTGATGTTCCAGTTAAATGCTGTAAGCTAACACACCTAAGTAACTGAAGGATGAGGCACATTTCTAATGTCTTAATAAATTTGTTTCACTTCTAGTTCCTGTGTCCAGTTTTATTTCTTAGAACTCTGTCATAATTATGTAGTTAAATAGACATTTTTAGTTCTGGTGAAATGATCATTTCAAAACTGTTTTGATAACCCATTCAATATAAGCATACTTGTGATACTTCAAAATCTGAACATTTAATTCCTGATTTTAGAAAAGAAAAATGTATTGTATATGACTATCATCTATTAATTCTTATTTTTTTAATTCTTTAAACAAGTGAGTACAGCATGAATAAAATTCAAGATTCTAGTCACTTCTATATGTTTTAACATAGTCATCTCTGTCAGCTACAGTAAGTCAAACAAGCTTACATTTTCCTCAAGCGTAGACTTGATGTGAAATCCAGCTCATTACTCTGCAGGACACCAAGGTTTGTTAAATCTTCATATACTTCACCCATTCTGTTTTTTCTCCAAGAGAAGCTACCTTCTCTCTGTACACAGTATAGCCACAGGCTGGCATTGCAGAGTATAATGAGGAAGTTACCTTCGGAAACACGGTTAAGAGAGAGAGAGCCCCTGTTGTCTCTGTGTTAGTATTGAATTGTGTGTTGTCAGTGCCAGAAGATGCTTTTAAGAATAAAGATTGGACTGAGCATAAGTGATTCCGGAAAATTTCAAATCTGAAGTTATACTTCTTAAATAAAAATGATCTTTTTTTCCACTAGCTTGTATATAATTGGTTTGGTCTAGTTTTTTGTTTAGTGGTTTGGTTGGATTTTTCTTCAGTATAGCCTTGTGTTTTAGTTCACTATTATATCATTAATACAATTAGCACATGTCTTCCCCTTGAAAGTTTAGGAGCTACAGTAACAGTAACAATTACAATTTTTTTCCCCAGAAGTTTGCTAGAATGTAACTGAAATACCAAGTACCTTCACTGAAAATCAGGAGTCTGCATTTAATTTTTGGAAAGAAATATCCAATAAATGATACTGTTGAAGTAGATATTAATATCTTTAAAAGTTCACTTTCAAGTGTATGTAAGTGGCACTGCACTGTAAATGTTAAAACATTTAAATTAAATATTGGAAAACACTGGAATCCACAATAAACTACTCCTATACTGGGTACATGTGATCCCTGCTTGAATGTAATAATTCTTGACATCCGAGACAACTCAAGCTTAGATTACTACAGTGCTTACAAAACTGATGTCTTCTACCTCATGAGCATTTACTACCTATATAATATATAGAGATAATATAACTATAGATATATAGGAGACATAACTATAATAAATCTCCGAAGTTTTTCTAACTACTTATTTCATCACTCTTTGCAAAAAAACTGTAAAGGCATTGACCTTGGTAATTCCCTTTCTTACATCCACCCAAAACACTATAAAAAATGAAGGCAGTTTGAGGCCATTCGATCTTTTCTCTCCAACAGGTTTGTTTTCATACTTATCATAATTGTAAGTTTGCAGGTGACATCAAACTAGATGGGAATGTTGATATGCTTTAGGGTAGGAAGGCTCTACAGAGGAATCTGGACAGGCTGGATCGATGGACTAAGGTAAACTGTATGACATTTAACAAGGCCAGGTGTCAGGTCCTGCACTTCAGTCACAACAACCTCATGGCAACACTACTAGCTTGGAGAAATATGTCTGGAAAGCTGTCCAGAGGAAAATGATCTGGGGGTGCTGGTCAACAACTGGTTGCACATGAATTAGCGGTTTGTGCCCCGATGGCCAAGAAGGTCAAAAGCACCCTGTCTTGTTTTAAAAATGGTGTGGCCTGTAGCCCTAGGGAAGCAATCGTGCACCTGTACGCAGCACTGGTGGGGCTGCGCCTTGAGTGCTGTGTTGAGTTTTGGGCCCCTGACTGCAAGAAGACATTGAGATGCTGGAGCGAGTCCAGAGAAGGGCAGCAAAGCTGATGAAAGTTATGGAGAACAAGTATTACATGGAACAGCAAAGGGAATTGGGAGTCTGGAGGAAGGTGAAGGGGAAACTTATTGCTGTGTATAACTACCTGAAAGGAGGCTGTAGTGAGTCTCTTCTACCTGGTAAAGAGCGACAGGATAAAAAAGAATGGCCTTGGGTTATATGAGGGGAGGTTTAGACTGGATAATTACAAAATATTTCTTTACTGAAAGATCGGTGAATCTTTGGGCCAGGCTGCTCAGTGTTCAAAAACCATGTGAACGTGGCACTTTAGGACATGGTTTAGTAGGCATGATGGTGTTGGGCTGATGGTTGGATTTGATGATCTAAGAGATCTTTTCTAACCTTAATGATTCTATGATTATATGAATATAGTAAATTAAATATTTTATGTTGAAATACTGTAGCGCTTTGGCCAGCTGCCTGCCCAACACCTTTCTCATTACTCCTTCTCAACTAGGACAGAGGGAGAGCAACTGAGGGAGCTGGGGTTGTTTAGCCTGGAGAAGAGGAGGCTCAGGGGAGACCTTATTGCCCTCTACAACTGCCTAAAGGGAGGCTGTAGTCAGGCAGGAGTGGGGCTCTTCTCTCAGGCGACCGGTGACAGAACGAGAGGACATTGTCTCAAGCTTCGCCAGGGGAGGTTTAGGCT
>VWPV01008789.1:0-87303 GCA_013389885.1 Geococcyx californianus | reverse complement strand
TACTGTGATACTGTGAAGAAGTCCTGTTGTGGTAGCCTGGGAGGAGGTGTGTGTACGTATAGATATACAGGTATATAGATATATGGACACATAGGAGAAGTGCAGACAAATGAGAGCTCTTGACTGCTTTGAGGCGTATGAGCAGTTCAGTAAAGAGTTCTTGGGAAAATAATCCCATAGAAATAAAAGGAATCCTAACCACAGCCTCTCTCGCTGAAAGCCTAATTAACTGTCAGCTCCAGTGCTTATACGCTGATAGAAAGATGATTAAATCCAGCTTGCGGTCCTAAGTAAATCTGATTATCTAGATTATTAAACAGTATTATACACTTTCCCCTGCCCAGGCGGTAGTGGCATGACATCGTGGCACACAACGTGAGAGTGTGAGATCCAGCCATCACTCTATGAGTTTTTCTCTCAGATCTGTGAGTTGGGCCCTAGATGTCCCATGGGAAATACTGCAGATGTCACATGGTTACTTTGCATGATAACTTTCCATTTGGCAAGAAAACTGCTCAGTATTTTTTTGATGGCAGTGTGGAACGCAGTCCAGTTTTGCAGCCAACCCAATGCGAGCTCTAGCAGAGCCTGGCGTAGTTGAAGCTTGCCCACGACAGCACAGCTGGGTTGATAAATGTCACTTACGATGATGAAGTCCTACTGTCGGTGTCGCTCCTGTCAACAGGGACAGAAAATCACTGTGCAGCTGGGATTCTCACTTACCCAGCTTTGAAAATAAGTTTGCTCACCTCTGGGCAGTCTCCCACTCACTTATGGGAATGTCCTGGGACTGGAAACATGAGCCTTCTCAGCCATAGGGTGGGAGCCCATCCAGCTATCCTGACTCTCATGTTCAGGTCTGAATCATGAAACATTTCTATGTAGTGATTGTTTCAGCAGAAGAACAGTTATTTGTGTATGTAATAGAAAAATTATATATTGAAGATTTGTGGCTAAATCTAGTCAAGAATTTCAGTTTAAGGTTTTGATCATAGGACAGAAAATCTATAAAATTGTATTTTCTGGGTTTATGACCCACAACCCCAGCATTCTTCACAAATCACAAGATTACAAGTCTGAAGGGAACGTTTTCCTGAGATTTTGTTTGGATCTGAATGAAGCATTTTTCAGTCAATCTAGAATCCAAATCAAAAGGTATTCTTGGCATAGGGCTCGCAGCTGAAACCGCTGAGAAATATGCAAGAATATTGACTGGATATGTGGGTTTGGATCATTTCAAAGAGTAAAAGGTGTGATTTTCTGTCATTTCTGGAATACAGCGCGTTATTGACTCTTTTTATATCACTGAGAAAGAGAAATGTAGTATCCTATCTTTACAATTCAATAATCTCAGATGCATTTTGAAATCGCTGTCAAGTCAAGGCTGCCAAGATGTTCAGATTGTAGCTGCACAACCAGCAATTGATGATATTGCCAAGTCAGGTGATTTTTATGGCTAGTCTTGTGACATCTAGTATTCTTAATGCTCGAGCTTCCAAAATCAAGTATTACATAACACTGTAATTTCATTCAAAAAAAATAAACAATGCATTAATTATGGGTTGAACATCTGCTCTCGTGGCTGCAGACAGAAGCTTAAAAATTCAACCATACTGTAGACTATGAATAATATAACTGAAACCACTCTTTTAAAATCTGAAGTGCAAGCCAGTCTCATAATTTTTGCATCTGACTCAATTTTTGAACGCTTGGGACTGGCAGTGTTGGACTAATCCATTTTCTACCAACATTCAGCTTCAGAAAAACACAACTTTTACCATTCATATATTTGTGGGTCAGGAGGCTGCGAAGTGTGGAAGGAGGGAAAGAAATGGGGGTTCCCTCCAAAACCAAGACCCTTCAATATAATTTTCTCTCGGGAACTACAAATCTGGTTGAGGAAGCCCCCAGATTTCTGATCTCATGTCAGGGGGCAAAGCTTGCCTGGCAGGACAACGGCTGCACAGGGCTGCTGTGTCCCCTCCTCCCTGTGGCATCACTGCCAGCTCCATGGGAAAGCGGTGGTTCAGGATGCCCTGGAGCTACCTTCCCTTTCTGCCCAGCCCAGGGCTGTGGGTGAACACTGCATTTCTGCCTGCAGTAATGAAACCCGGTGTCTTCCAAAATAAATATTGTTTCTTGGTTACGAATATAAACAAATGTATTGCACATGACATTTTTGGAGAAGAATGTGCAAGACCAACATTTCTGAAGTGGAAAGGAGAGGTCCTCCCTCTGTTTCCCTTCTATCCTCATACAGGCAAACTACCTCTTGGGTCACTACAGGGACTAAAAACTATGGAGACACCCAAAAGTACTCCAAAAGTGCTGGGGTTTTTTTCTGAAAATAATTGTAAGATTTGGCTTAAATTATATTTGAGAAGGTGGAACAACTCTGGTATTTCTTTTTTTCTAATGTTATTTTTTTTGAAACAGTTGTAAGTTCTGTAGTTCGCACCTCTCTGAAGGGAAAAGTGTTTTGTTGACTAAATGGAAAATTAAAGAGGACAAATAGCTCAGTTAAGAGCGTGATTTATCACAGGTTGCATCCTACTGTATGTCCACAAGTTCTTTTAATGCTTTTCATAGGAAACAAAACCTGGATTCACCCTTTTGCCAGTGACTTCAAAAATAATTTTATTTCAGGAAGTTCTAGCTTTTCTCTCATCTCATTTAGACTTGTCTTAATTTTATTTATCATAGTTGCAATAGATGACAGTGGTGGGAGGAAGGAGACAAAGACATCAGCCTTTAGGAGCCAAATATGGTTTTTTTATAGGGAATGGGACTACAGGGTCTTCTCATGTTCAAAACCAAATCTGTGGCTTGTGAAGAATTAAAGACAGGTCAACCTTAACGCTTAGTGGTTTGGATTTTGTTAAATGAATCACTTGAGGAAACAGAAGTGTGGTCATGCTGTGTTTTAGATAATTCATGCCTCTTACAATACAGTAAGCAATTTAATAGTTGTAAGCTTTCTCATCATGATTGTATAAGGTCGCGTCACAGTTCCCTTTCCTTACTTGGTGGAAACCAATGCGGTTCCAGTGTTGTTGATTTTTGTATTCTTTTTAATTAAGTGATTTCTTTTCTGTTTTTCCACGAGGTGTTGATTTGAGATGTGGTATTTTGAAGCCAAAAATCAAAACTCTAAATTGGTTTCAAAACTTCTGTGAGCACAGGGAGAGAAGCAGTTTAAAAATTGGTTTAGGCTAAATTTTCTCCTTCCTCCCTTGCAAAAAAAGATTGCCTCAGTGGGAAAAATCTCTGGTTAGTGTGTCCCCTGAGCTGTTCCTGAGATGTCTGGGAGATGCTGACCCCGCGCCGTGGGTGGCCCATCAGCATGGATGGCAGTACGATACGACTGAGCTTGTGCTCTGCCATCAATGTTTTTATCAGCACAGATGTGACCAGAGAACGTGCTTTGGACCCGCTGCTCTCACAGACTGCCTCTCTCCTGAAAGCACTCATTTTTCTGCAGATGCCTTTGTAGAGATGCACCCAGGTGACCAGGACTGTGAGGTTCAGATGGGCAGAGCCAAGTGGGATTCCTCCTACTGTTCAGACATCAGCGCATCTTTCAAGGGTTGAGAAGATGTGGAGAAAACGCTGCTAATATTTTCAGTTTTCCTGCCCTTTTTTTTTTTGAGTAGCAGTGTATTTAAGATTTGGCCCAAGATGTGGACCTGGACTGTGATTTATTCACACCTCGTAGAGGTGCCAGTTTGCCATTCACAAAGGAGGGAACTTGGTTGTATAACTTGAAGTAGTCAAAATAGTTCTCCTGAAGCCAAGCCCAGTGCAGAGCTGCTTGAGTCTCTAAATACAGTGTCCAAAAGAGAAGAGTTTTTAATTTTGAATTTACTAAGGACAGAGGCTGTGTGCAGTTATGGTTTTGGTGTCTCTGCCCATGGCTCAGGTGTGTTCCCTCAGACACTTCCAATGTGTGATGTTGCTTTTGTTTCTACGCGGTTGCTTCCCTAAGGGATTTTCTGGATGGTAAAATAAGATATTGCTTACTGACCGCACGGCTAGTTTGAACCGCAACCTTAGCAATTACACTTTAAAACAAGAGTAATATACACTTGGTTGGTTGGTTACAAATGCAAACTTGCCCTGTGATAAAGTGTATAATGGAAAATCTGGAAATTAAAGGCTTCTGATCTGTAATTGCTAGACTGGAGTATTATGTTGTTCCTTTTCACCTCTGTCAGTTCTTGTTATGAATTCAGCATCCCTCATGAAGATTATCTGCAGCAGCACAAAATTATATTATGGACAAGTCTTGGCTTCCTAGGAGATTTCTCACTTTCATAATGCATTTTTTAAAACCTGTAAATAAATTAGTAACTAATTTTCTACCATTAGAGGCTAATAGAAAGCATAAAAAAAAGAATGAAAACAAATGTTCAAGTTGGGAGAAACTAAAAAAAAACCATGATCCAGGCAAAGCAAAAAAATTGACTCATCCTCATGGGCAAACCCACAGATCTGGCTCTGCTCACCTATTTCTTTGTAGTGTGAAAATGGAAAGTGAAACAATGAAACAGCATAGTCCTATTAGGTTGCCAAAGCTATTCTACATTGAAGAAAAGACAGTCTTATGATTTTTTTTTTCGAAAACTTTGGATAGCAGAGACAGAAAGGACGACCTAAAGCAACCAGAAGGATGCCTGCTACTGGAACACGACCTCTTTCTGTTTAAAGCTGTACCTAGAGCTGCAGGACAAAGCACGACAGAGACAAAACCCACAGTTCCTGCCACGTGAGCTGAAGCAACTGTACACGTGGGAGCCTTTTTAAATTTTAAATTTTTAAATTTTGTTTTGTAAAACAAAGCCTGGAGTAAAGTTAAAGCTATTTAATTTGACCCTATGAAGCTGAAAATGTTGGGTGAAATTTGTGGAAAAATATAAAAGACCAAAGCTCAAGCAGCTGGTGGATGCAGTGGTCAGAGAGGAGTCTGAGGAGCACATGGTAAAGAATTGCTATCCTGAAAGCATTCACAAATCATCAGTCAAGTCTGGAAAGTCATGAGTTTGGGGAATTTTTTGATATAATAAATACAGGACTTGGTTTGTCTTTTAAAGGCTCAAAATCAGGGCATTTTTGAGTCACTTTTTTTTTGAGCCATAATATTATGTTTGGAAAGAATGAAAGCCAAGAGTCTTACTTTGCTCAGGGAAAAAAAAGAGCTCTGAGAAAACACTTGTTGGGTGATTTGCAATAAAGGTCATAAAATTTGGCAGTGTAGAGATAGATTAATTTGGAAAGTAGTTGAGGAAAACTGCTGGCAGTCAGTATGTGAGAATCTGAAAATAAGATTGTTTCATTTTAATAAAAATGGTGGTAGTGATGCACGGGGCTGAATGCAGAAGCTGCAATAAGTTTAGACTTCTGATATTTGACTCACAATGATTTGTGTTTTATGAAAAATATATTTTAATTAAGAAATATTTGTTTATTTGCTTGCAAATTTTCAAGAAGCCAGCTGAGCTTTTCATATCATCTCCATTTTTATTCTGTATGATTTGTCTTTATTTTCCTGTCCTGTTCAGGAAAAGAAACAGTGGCAAGCGATCTGCTTTTGGTAGAGCATTTTTAGAGATGAGGAAAAAGCAGTGAATACCTTTTATCATGAGTTGTAGGACATCAAAAAGGTTTATGAAGTAGAATTTGACTCATGCCATCAGTGACAAACTGCCATTATTCTGCTGGCTTTAATTTTGAAGATAAAAAAGGCTTTATTGGGCTGGGCTAGTATGACTGCTGAAATGAGTAGAGATTTATTAAGACAATGAACATACACAATATCATACCAGCTTGAAATTATTTAATCTGCTTTGTGGTGGAATCAAATACTGCTTCAAACTCTGATCAGGAGTAACTGATATGTGGAAGTCTTTAACCTTGGTTAGAATAAAAAAATGCTGAATTTAGATTCCAGTTCACAACTCGGAGGTTGGGCTGGTGGTTTTTTTCATGAAGCCTTTTTAGCAGTCTTAGAGGAGGAATCCGAGATGCAGAGACTTTCTTGTCACTTTGTTTCTGAGTGTTGAAAATGTTTGCTAAACAATTATTTTACTAATATGCTTTTAAAAAGGTAAAAAAATTAATCCCTTCTCTTTTCAGCTGAGGAATTAAATGTCAAGTTTCTTCCTGAAGCATATGTTTTAGGGAGGAGTTATAAACCCTGAAATTAAGTTTGTAATGGAAAATGTGACAAACTCAACTACGGCAATGCAAAAATATACTCTTCACACTTAATGCATAAATGGCCATATATATGTAATGTACTGCATGTTTATTACAGATTAAACACCGAAAAATGGAAAAAACCAGCACATACTCCATCTGGTTTTTAAATATTTGTTTAATATAGCCAGAACACATTGAAAATAGTAGGACTGAAGAGTACAGGGTAAGTGTTTAAATAACATCAAATGCAATAACACATTTCATTTGAAATGTTAAGTAGGTGATAAAAATGTCATGTAGAATTACTATTCGATGTGCTCTAAAATAATTAGGAGAAAATACATAGGGAAACCCTAATCACTAAAGTGAAACCTGTGTAAACGAGGCGTGTGTGCGTTTGTTCAGCTATTCAGAATTTCGCTGCAGATCAGAACCTTTATCGTGCTGAGCTCGATCACTGTGGCTGGGACGATGCTTCCATCCTTGTGGGCATCGGGATGTGTGAACATGCTGCTACCCTCTTACCAGACAAGCCAACAGACCCTGGGAAGGAGGTAATAAAAGAAGTTTCATCTTCCCCCTCCACCTTTGCTCTCCCTAGAAGGCATAGAAGAGGTGACCTTAAAGCGTTTGGAACCTCCTGCAAGAGAAGGTGGCAAAGAACAAGACAGGTTGGCAAAGGAGTGGAAGAGAAGAAAAAGTCTGGCACCTTTAAGCCTTCCTAAGGGAAAATAAAAAATAAAAAAAAAATAAAATGGAGGCAGAGGCTGTCCACTTGTGAGAACAATGTTGGAAAGTCGGAGGCCTCTGCATGCTGCCTTGTAGCTATTTTTTAAGTCTGAGAAAGGACAAGTAAGCTCGAGGGGAATTTTGACCATAGATCCTTCATGTAATTTCATTATTTTTATATAAATGATAAGACAACGAGGATAATTTTAGAAGCTAAAATGAATCCACAGGTATCATTACCGATCCAAGATTCCTTCCATTGCCTTAAGGTCTACGGTTTGCTCTCTGCTGACACACACTGTTTCTCTTCTTTAGTTGCCTATGATAAACCAACCTTTCCACTTCAGCAGGAGCAGGAGAACGTCTCTCTCCTGCTCCCTGTCCGACCAGTGTCCTCCTGACTACTCACTCCTCTTTTCTCCCAGAATATGTACTCCCTTGTCTCATCCGCCTTTGCTTGCACCAAGGAGTTACTGTGCAAGGAGGAAGGTCTTTTCTCCCCAGAAAATCATAGCCCTACTTGTTATTTTGAAAGCAAGTGTGAGGCGTTGCTGCTCACTCTGCGCTTTTCCTTAAGGCACAAGATATTTTCACAGCCCTGCCTCTTCTTTCTCCCCAAGGTCAGTTTCATTTTCAGTGGATACACTCAGACAAGTTTTGGACTTGATTCAGTGAAAATTTCTTTATGCTTGGCCTCTGTATCAAGGAAGTGCAGCAAAGCAGCTGAACAGTGTGCAAAGGTGGTGTCTTCAGTTTTCCCTGGCCGTGCACAAAGTTCTGCAGTGCAGAAGCTCAAATACTTTGCTTTGATTGACCGCCCTGGAATTATATTCTTTGTGGCCCTATGCTGAATTGTAGGCAGAATATAAAGTAGCCACTGCTACTCACTGCTCTTTGAAGTGGCTGGTTTTTTCTTTCATGGTGGGATCCAGTCTAAGGCTTAGACTCCATGTCTCTACTCACGAGTAAGCCCAATGTGTCTTGCCTGTGTGGGGACGAGGTGCTGCCAACCCTGATAGCTCGTGAAAAAGCCCGAGCCTATCTCTTTCCCTGTTCACAGACAAAAATAGCGTTATCCTCAAGAATAACTCTTTGAAATATCCAAGAAATATTTGCTTTGCTTTGCATCGCTTCGAGAGCTGCATTCCTCTCAATAATGTCCAGAGGAGGCCACAAGGCTGGGGAGGCTCTGGAGGGGAAGGCGTCTGAGGAGCGGCTGAAGGCACGGGGTCTGTTCAGCCTGGAGAAGAGGAGCCTGAGGGGGGATCTCAGAGCTGTTTGCTGCCTTCTCACAGGGGAGGGAGGTGACCCAGGGGCTGAGCTCTTCTCTCTGGGGCCCTGTGACAGGGCTGGAGGGGATGGCAGGAAGATGTGCCAGGCAGGGTTAGGTTGGCCATCAGGCAGAGGTTCTTCCCCCAGCGGGTGGTGGAGCACTGGCACAGCTCCCCAGGGAAGCAGTCCCGGCACCGAGTGTGCCAGCATTCCAGCAGCATTTGGCCAATGCCCTCAGTCACACGGGGTGAGGGTTGGGGTGTCCTGGGCAGGGACGGGAGTGGGACTCGATGATCCTTGTGGGTCCTTTCCAACTGGGGTCATTCTGTGATTCTATGATTCTAATTCGGGAGTTGTAAAGAAGAGGTTACAGGGATGAATGTCTTGCCCAGGGACTTGCGCTGGGATAAACTTACTAATGTTTGCATATTTTACAGTTCCTCAGCTTGCGTAACAAAGGTCTATTTTGGTGTCAAAACACTGCGGCATCATGCTGTGTAGCTCAGAAAGGCTGTGCTGGCTGCAAGGCACTGGAGAACCAGGCCTGGCAGGGACAGTCGGGAGCAGAGGTGGGGTTGCTGGAATTTCAGAATCAGTAGCAGGTGTCTGTTAGTCAGGACCTCTCAACGTTCAAGGTTCTCTGCTATTAATTCAGCTCTATTTGTGTGTAAAAAGCTAATCAACAACGCTCATGCATGGTAACAGAATTTTCATATGCATTTCATAGTTTTCCTTCTTCAAAAACTAATGACTTATGAAACATTTCACTCCTGGCAAAGATCAGCAAACTCTTTAAGTGCTTCTTGCCTTTGTTAAGATGACTGATGAGCTCAGTTATTTGTATCCAACAGCTCTATTGGTTAATGAAAAAAACTGGTGGGATGTTACAATTTGCACTAACATAATTTTTTTTTTGAGTTTGGACTCAATTTTGGTTTAAGCTACCAAAAATATAGATGCTTCATTATCATATGGTTTAAAACACTACAGGGACAAACAGTAGCTTGTCTGTAAATAAGTAGCAAAGGCTGTTAAAGAATACATTTACAATAATATTTTTCACTATAAAACTGAATTATTTACTGTTTATTACTTACAGGCCTTCTGTACATGTACCGTTCTGTTAGAGAAATGCTGGTGGTTCAACCACACTTAAAACTATCTTAGAAAAGATGCTTTCACATTAATTGTGCTCTCTAAACCTCTAGGTTTCCATTTTTCTAACTATATTTCAGACTTTTTCATGATGACGACACGTTTATAGAGGCTGTGCTATGCGCCTGTGAAACAAGCAATATGAACAAAATAGCAACTGGACTGTGGCCATTCTGGCACAATTCATGAGAACATAGGTTATAGAGGAGATATTTTATTTCCTTGGTATTGTAAGGAAATATCTGGAATTCATAATAAACAGGGCAAAGAATTACAATGCCTCTACTTTTCTTATAAACAGTGTTGAGGCTATTAGTGAATGTAACTATGAATATTGAAACTGATTTAACAAAGCTAATATAGAAATGGAAAGCAAAGTATCACACACACGCAGTATCATAAGGTTGGAAAAGACCTCTGAGATCATCAAGTCCAACCTATGACCCAACACCAACAACTACTCCTACTCATCAACTACACCCTGGCACTAAGAGCCTCAGCCAATCTCTCCTTAAACCCCTTCAGGGATGGTGACTCCACCACCTCCCTGGGCATCGCATTCCAATGGCCAATCACCCTCTCAGTAAAGAACTTCTTCCCCTGCCGAAGCTTGAGACCATGTCCTCTTGTTCTGTCACCGGTCACCTGAGAGATGAGACCAATGTTCATTTAATTTTACCTCCTGATGAAACCTGCTTGCATAACATACAAGTCCTGTAAGATCTGATTTTGTTTTCACAGCACTGGTTGAGTTATCACTGATTGCTATGAGGCAAAGAGAGAAGTAAAGAATATAAATAGAAGAGAGCGCTGTAGAAATGAAAGTATTTCTCTTGAGACCTCTTGTATGCTTACAGTGCCTGCTTTTCTAGAGACCTTTCTACCCTGGCAATCCAAAGATCCGCCTTCTGTTACAAGCTTGCTTCAGGATTCTGAAAAAAATGAACAGATCTTCTCTACTCAGACACGTTCAAGGTAACTCAGTATCTTTGTTTCCAAAACTGGATGTCACACCACATGTCGTTTACTACAGCAGCTCAACAAAACAATTTATGAATTAATGTCTATTCTCTTACCAATTCTTGCATAATTTGAGAGTCAGGCTGAAACTGCCCAAAGTAAAATGAATTAACTGTAGCCAAGGTCACCTGACCGTTTAGAAAAGACAGCAGCTCCATCAAGAAGTTGCTCTTCAGTCCAACAGAGCAGTGTGGTCCTGTGGGTGAGGAAAAAGCCTTGTTTAAAAACGCTCTCTACCGTATTGTTGATAGGTCAGATTAGCATGGTTATAATTAGTCAAGGTTTAACTTTGGTAGGAAAAGAGCTCAATTCCATGTTTTTAATCATATTAAGTGAGTAAAAATGAAATGTTTGTCAGCTGGGCAGTTTCCTTAAAACTGAGTGGAGTGACAAAGTTTTGGACAGCCTCATTGCGCGTTGTCTTGACATCTGTTTCCCTTGTTTGCTAGTCCTTTTGAAGGGTTTACAAACAGTGTTTTAGGTACACACAGACATATAAATGCACACTGGAGACAGGTCCAGCCTATTAGAAATTTAGATACAACAGGGTTATAAATGTTACTTGATGCCTTATAAAACCTGACGGGTGCGTAGGCTGTGTCACTTGATGTAGTCAGGTGATAACACGTACACTCAGGCTGCCTACTTCAGCGAGTGTCAAAAGTTCATGCTAAGTAGTACATAAATTATCACCTAATTAAGCACTGTTATGGTCTGGATTGGGAGGGAAGTGTAAACTTGATTCTCCTTAGAGAGCTATATGTAGAAATATTATGTAGAATTAATTTTACGAATAAGGGTCAAAGATCAAAGTCTGAACGTATTTATTGGAAGAAGGATCTGGAAGGGAATCTTGACTTCCTTAATTAAATCCTTTTCTGCTCATGAAAATACTAAGAGGTTAATTTGGTTTTATGTGTACTTCCCCCTTATGGAGATGGCAGGAGCACAGCTCTGTTCCTGGCACCATCTATACTTTATAGGCTTTCTGAACTTCCCATTGCTGCTCTTACATCAGTGGTTACTGACCCATAAATTAGGAACATGAAAAAAACGGTCCACCTGGAGGCTGGAGTTTAGGATTGAAAGATCACATTGTTACAGAATGGTCTTAACTGAAGACATTAAATGTGAATAGATTTCTGCCAATTTCTTATGTTCATGCAGACCACCCGAGTACGTCACGTGTGCGTTAAACCTGAAGATACGTGTGCTTCTGCTGGGCAAGCCATGACACTGCCATGGCTGGCTAAGAATTTGAAAATCTAGAATCTAATGTCCACACCAGTTCAAGGAACTATTTGAGATCAATAATAACCTTTAGACATCTAGGAACTGAGGGAAGACTTTAAAATAATGTTAGCTATGATTTATTTGGATGCATCACACAAAATAATCTGTTCCTTTCTCCCATTTGTTTCAGTAGTTTAGGTGACGATATTAGAACATCCCTAAACATGAAAAGTGTCTGCTCCTGGGATCATATCGCTCTTTCTACCGGCTTTTGACTTGCAGCTTTTGGAGAGGTCTATTTCAATAAGTGAAATTGGTTGTTTGTGCAGAGATCCATATGAAGTCCCTGTTGATGCTTTAGATGACAATGTCCTTTAGGGTAGGGACAGCATCCATCTGTGTTTAAAGTACCCGGCAAAATGTGGATTCAGTGGCGAGCAACTTTTTTTGCCACTGTTAGATTATGAATGAAGTAAAATCTGATAATGTTCGTGGTCCTTGGGAGACAGGAAAACAGTCAAAGATATGGAACTAAATTGAGTAATCTGAAGCTGGGATAACTTTTAAGAAGCACTTTGAGAGGGATCAAACTATATAGTCTTAAGAAAGAGATTCTTCTGTAGCAATCTGAACCAGCTCAGTGCTGGTATATTAGCAATATTTTCACTACCTTTTATGGAGTTTTGTTCTTTATATCTGTTTGATTTGAATGGTGTGCTTTGACGAATGACTTTTTCACTGAAACATAGCTAAATGCAAAAATTATATGTACGTACCTGTACATAGGAGGGAGTGTGATGCACCAGGAGTGCTGAGCAGGAGATGCTACTCAAAAACTAAATGGTTCCTGGACCATTTAACATCAATTTTTGTTGTTAATGGACAGTTGTTACAGAAGACTGGAATACTAAATTTTTACTTTACCCATAACCTGTATTTTGTTCTCTAGTGATGTAGGACCTTTGAGCTGCAAGATCGTGTATTCTGCTGATTTCAATATATGTATATTAGGAGCACAGAACTCAAAAGAGGAGGTGATGCCTATCAAAAAAGGGAATAAGTGGTATCTCATTTAAATGAGCATTTCAGTGTTTCTGTGAAGCTGTCACCACTCTAGCAGAACGCTCTAAAACCATCTTCAGGCAGAATGCTGCTTCACACATTTGGAGACTGTGTGAATTCCCCATTTTTGTGTTAGCTTCTTCATGAATTGCTGCTTGTACGAGTGCAGGTGAGGCAATGAGGAGAGGGATTATGTACTGGCTTTTCCTGGTTTCCGAAACACTTCCAAACTAATGATGTTTAACCTGTAAAATGAGCAGTGCTGCAGAAATGCAAAGCATTGTCGTTATTAAGAGGGTATGAGAGGTGTTCCCCCCTTGCTTCCTTCTTTTGGACTGAGGACCTGCTTTTCTTATTGCAACATTTAGGTAACCCTGACAGACAGAAAATTTTGTTGTGGTTGTTTGTTCAGGCTGCTCTGCTGTGTTGGTTCTATGAATGGTTAATGCCTGCCGGTAGAAGAAAAACGGCTTTAAACTGTTACCAGGTGGGCAATGATCTCTGAGCTGTACCAAAAAAGAAGGGAAATCAGTGGTGACTCCACAGCATCTGTTTCTCCCCTTCTATAAAACAGGGAGACCTGGGATAAAATTAATTCAATGGAATTTGGGTTTCATTTACTTCAGTGAGTGAACAGTTGGGTCGCATCAGTTGTCTGTAGAGCGCGGCCAACTCTTGGTTCTGCCATTTATTGTCTTTGTCATTGTGAGCCAGACGTATCGCTCGGTGCCTTGGTTTTCTCACCTGCACAGTTGACACAAAAGGCCTGCACTTACACAGGGTTTGTGTGGTTTTTGGCTACAGGGAACAACAAAAAGACAGAAAGAATGTGTTCTCTGGGCCTCTGTTTTCTATACGCACAGGCCAGCCAATTCCACCAGCCGTGAGTTCTGTCAGAGGCAGACCGCGTGACACAGCAAGCGCGATGATGCGAGAGAAACTCCACGGCCTGCACGGGATCCGGAGCAAACCTGTGCACTTCTGGCCCGAAGCTGGACTGCTGATCTTTCA
The DNA here is from genome assembly GCA_013389885.1 of Geococcyx californianus. Lineage (NCBI taxonomy): Eukaryota > Metazoa > Chordata > Aves > Cuculiformes > Neomorphidae > Geococcyx > Geococcyx californianus. Next base: position 73,623 of record VWPV01008789.1, on the reverse strand, counting down.
GTCCCTCATCAGAAAGCTTAGGATTAGTCAGCACACTAGAAATCTTGCTGGACTCCCACCCAACGTGTCTGCAACGCTTCTTTCAGCAAACACAAACCAAGTTTAAGGGCCTGGAAAACAGCACAGCAACTCATGGGCCCAAAAGCAAAAGCAAACCAAGCACACCACCCGTTCGCTCTGAACTGTCTCGAGGAAGCGAAACGTTTGACAGGGAGATATATTTTCTCGTGGCCTCATTTGATTCATGTTTCAAGGAGAGAACTGAAGTCATACCCCCAGTGGAGAACACACATCGATCAAGGGGAGGAGGCTACAGCCTCCGGGACGTCACCTTCCTGCAGCCTCCTCCCTGCTTCCCTGAGGAGCCAAAGAGTCATTCCAGCGAAGAAGAGTTTAGAAAGGGAGTGCAGTGATTTTTTCCCTGACCCTGACAGGAGAGTTTTAGATGGCAGAACCATACTGCACCCTCTCTGAATTACAGCTCTGAATCACCTTGTTGGAAAGCAGGAGATCCTTCCTGAATTCTTGAAGACAAGGTGGCACGCTGCCTTTATTCTGTTCCTTCTCCCCTAGGGTATGCCGCAGGCTCTTGCCAGTCGCTGTTTGTTGCTCCCAAGTCCTTGTGCCCAGCTTGGCTAACCTTGATACTGAAAATGCTGGCAAATAAATTCTCTGAGGCTCATTTTGGAGCTTTAGAAAGCAAGCATCCCCTATTACAGTGCTGGATGCACGGAGGAATAATTCCATCAAACACATGTAACGAAATAGGAGTTAGTTACGGTGTACATTTCCCACGTACATGCGTATGTATAACTTTTCCCAGAAATCTCATGCATATTCTATTACTTTCCAGGGATTAATTTTAATGTTATTATGAATTTATCAACAGCCAAATCTCCACTAATCGGTACAGTACCAGTTCCCTGTGTCGCCATGCATTCCTTAGATAGACACTACAAACAAATGAAGATGATTACAGAAGACACGTGTTTGGCACAGATCACACTTAACACAAGACATTATCATTTGTCAAGAGAAGAGTGTCTGGAAAAACACCATTTGGAAAAACCAAGCTATCAGAGGCACATTCTGTCTGTAGCCTTGAAAAAATTGTTACTTAAATGAGACTTAACTAAAGTCAGAAAACTGATTCTACTTTAGCTTAAACCATAATATTCCATTTTTTCCACTTTTTGCAACCTGATGAGCCAGAAACTGCCAGCGACTCTCAAGGTGTGCATCAAGCAGCATGATCCTGTGTGGGATAAAATGGATGGGATCAGTGTGAATGGGGCGTAGAAATCTTTCCACATTGGAAAGGGATGATTTCATTGTGGTGGATCTCTTTGCACCTAACTTTCCACTCCCTGTCCCCTCCCAGTCGGAAAACATGCAGAACTATTAGTAAAGGCTTCCACAGGATTAGTATGAATATGGAACAACTCCACAGGGCAGCCTGCGGAATCAGCCTCACACAAAAAAATGTGTGCCTGAAGAGACTGGGCCCAGAGTGTAGAAGGTGAATTATAAAACACAGTTGATTGGTAGAATACAATCCAATATCTAATTTCCATTTTGGTTCCCCGTCTGTTTCCTGTGTCTCAGTGCAGATCTGTGGTATCTGTTGGGGATGTCCTTTCAGACTAACCTCGATGTTAGCTTCCTCGAGACAGAACAGTGAATCTGGGCCTTACAAGTAGAGAGAAAATGTTTAGAGAGAAATGGAAGGAATTTGCTAATGTTCTAGTCCACAAACTATTGTAGCAGTTGTCTTTTCTTTGTCCCACCTTCAAATTCCACTCTTTCTCCCTGGCTGCTGTCTGACATGGAGAGCACAGAGCACTGTAAGAGACCTACTGCTGAACTCTGCTTCAGCACCTCTCCACACTGCTGGAACTGCCGGGGCGGTAACGCCAGAGCTTCATGAGAGATGTGAATGCTGTGGGTTTGTGTCCAAAATACTTTTTCAACTATTTTAAGTAGGCAAGCAGATATCCTAAAGCACTAAAAATAAATATTTAAAAATACTTGACCTCAAAATACCGACCCAGCTGAAGCAGGGGATGAAAAGATCTTTAAATGACCTTTTCCTTGCATCTCACCAGGAACAGAACCTCCGATGTACAGGCTTGCGGTTAAGGCAGATCTGGACTGAGCTGCCACCCCAGTTGGCATCACAGGAAGAGCCAGTGAGGTTTCTTGTCCACTTGGCATAGTTATTGCAGGTCTCAGCACAGCATGGGTGTTTCCAATCTACTCTTAACAAGACAGTACAGCTCACAAAGGCTGTCCTAGGTGTCACAGCCCACGCGGAGGAGCCGATGTTGTGAACACCATCTCTTCCACAGTTGTGGCCATAGAAGGAACGGGGACTTTGGGACAATGTCAGCAAAATGGGTACACTTTCAGTTACACAGAAGCACGTTCCCCTTTTGAAAAGCATTAATCTTGCCATCAGCTTGTGCTCTTGACTTTATTTACCCCCTTCCAGCTTTGGTGTTCTTTCTTCACAGCTGAGAAGGAGCCAGCCCTGTGTGGCTCACTGGTTCCCTGTGGAGCGACAGGAACGGGACCACAGCCTGGACTCCTCTGCAGGCGGAGGTCCCTGCTCCTCTGAAAGGAGCATCAGACAGAGTATTAAAGAAAAGTGTGTTCTCGCAGCTGCCCAGCACTATCAAATGTAACCAGCAGGATGATCTGAATTTCCGCTGCCTCGTGCCAGATGGCAGCGTTTGGATACTCCGGACTTCATTGCAGGTCTGTGCTCTGTGGTTATGGCAAGACTTAATCCTGAAATAGCTGGCTGATTTTTGAAATTAAGGCATGGCCCACTTATATGGATATTTCAAGCTGTAAGTTTCAGTTGAACCCATAAGCAGCAATTGAGTAGAAGGAACAGGGAAATATTTTCCCTGGTATTTAAAAGCTGGGCAGAATGATGCAGTGTTTGCAGGCAGCCTGCTCCCTGCTGAATGGGACCAAGAGGTCCCTCGCTGCAGGGCTTACACATCACAATGCACAGCTATAAATACATATCTGTGGTCAGAAAATACTTTGAATGTTTATATCCCACATAAAGCAAAACGTCTTGTCTAATATGGTGATAAATACAGAGGATTCTTCTACAATAGGGAATGATTCAGGTTTTTAATTTGCAACTTCACATTGCTGAGGGTGCATTTTAAAATCTGTGTTTTGGACTGTTCCTGTTTTGAAGGTAAGCAGTGTTTCATTAAAAGGAAATATTTCCATGAATACAGAATATGCAGATATGTGAGTACGATTTTCTCTTCTGCTGAGGGTTTTATCCAGTCTTGAAAGGTGTTGGGTCAAGAAGAAATGTCCAGCTACAAACAATGGCGTGCGAGAGGAGAGCAGCAGCCCAGCAGAAGAGCAGGCAGTGTTGGGGGTTTGCTCAGCAACTGCCTCGCTGATTCGTATGCAATACCCTCCTCGCTGCTGGAACATGGTTACCCGAGTTTCAGTGGTTCCCTAGGGTTGCAGAGAGTTGGACTGGGGGTTATTTTTCATTTCGAAGTGGGACAGCTTATTTTTCTGTAAGTTCCCCTTCTGCCTTGGCAGTGACCTTGGTGCACTGGGCAGACCTGCTTCACCGCCACAAAGCAGCAAAGCTGAGAGCAGGGCTCGCTGTGTGTCTTGAATGCTGGAAGTGATGAAGAAAACCAGTTCACAGCTGCTCTTCAAAAGATAAGGATTCCTTTCCCTATCACCGAGAGTGAGAACACTGTTACAGGGAGAAAGTGACCCGCAGGGATGCTTGCTTGCTACCCAAAATGCTTTCAATGCCTGTCTCTCTACTGGCTCAGACACTGTTTTCAGGATGTTTTGTGACACCACAAAGCAGCTGTTCTTTACTCTTCTGACTAAGACATTTATATTCAACCCTGACATTTTAATCTAATAAAAAAAAAAAATTGCTTTTTTGCCTCCTTGCAGTATAAACAGAGAGCCTCTATATAATGGGCATCTGTGGAATATGGAATTAATCCCACTAGTACGGAAAAACCTTCATAACTCTCTTGCGGCTTCATCACTCTTTGAGTTATGAGGTCTTCCTCTCACTTATGGGATAAAGTCCAAATCCCACAGAAGCCTATTATGTGCCCACTATTTATTAAGACTTCATCATTTAAAACAAAACACTTAAGAAGGACACTGAGAAACATTTTAAATCAAAGAGGTTTCAGTCTGAGGAATATTTGTTGTATTTGAAGGTTTTTCAAAGCAGAGAAGAAAAAGTTAATTTTAGCCCTGATAACCACGGAACTTGCTGCTTCTGCTTATTTTTCTTTTTTCCTTTTTCTCCATGGAGAGATTCTGAATGTTTTTCCTTTCTTTCCTACATGATTTTAAAAATCTTTTAGTATCCTTGCGAGGACTTCACTTACTTTTCTTGGGCTCGCAGCCCAGTGAGTAGAGCCATTAACCATGAGTGAGAGCCCTTGTTCCCTGGCTTATGGATGTCTTGCTGTACCCTGAGTTGCAGAAAGTCCTCTAAACGACACTCGCTGTTTTGCATAAGTGTAGCATAACACAAATATACCAGCTAGAGCTTAAACCTAGTAGTTTAGCAGTGCTAACATTTTGTACCAAGGTTGTTCTGGAGCTAAGAAGGTTGGGCAAGGGCAAGGGAAACCTGAGCTCAATTTAAAGCTCTGTTATGTACAAAGCCTGGGCACATTTAAAGCTCTTTTTCTTCCCTCGTCTCAGAGTCCACAGACAGTCTGTTAGGATGCTGATTCTTTTTTTTTTTTCACCTCTATTTCTTTATGGTCTCTCTGCATCTCAAATAAAATAGAAGTTAATGACTACCAAATCATTTGATAGGATGCAAATCAATATAGTCACTGTATCAGCCATGCTGCACGGAAGTGAATTTAATGAATTCTTTTTAGTAATTTATGATATAGGTGTAAGTGAGAATCTTTACAGTCACTATTTTACAAAGAAAGCAGGAGACCAGATTAAAAAATGTCTTTTAAATGCCTTGATGCTTTTTTAAGCTACATAAACACTATTACTGTTATTGATACACTAGAACTGTTTTAAGTTTGCTGTTCCTGGATTTGTAGCCTTTTCTTCCTGTAAGAAAGGATTCACTGTTACTACTCATAAAATTCTCCCCTTACTTCCCAGAGAGGTGAGTGATTCTTAAAAGAGTCGTGAGAAATAATTAACTCTATCTCACAGCTGGGACAAATGAGGCAGAGAGGGTTTAATTTACAGCTCCTGTGCCATTCTGTACGCTGGTGGCAGGATTGGGCTGAGAAACCAGGATCTGCTGTCTGCCAGCCCTGAGCTCGGGCACGGCTGCTGTGGCAAAGCCAGTCAGTGCTGTCTCCTGAAAGGGGTGGGTAATTCTTCATCCTTCTGCACAGAAGCAACGGTGAGGTGAGAATACCGAAACCTTCACACGGTCCGTGCGAAGCAGGTGTGGCATCAGTGCCCTTCTGCACCTTGTCCTGCGGGCACTGCGCTCCTCTCTGCGGGTGCTGAGCTTGGGTGGGAAGCACCGCGCAGTTACAGCTGTGTGCACGCAAGTTTGGTGCTGTTGGACGCATTTACTCCTCTCAAAGAAACGGTACCGTGAGAGGGCAGGCGGCCTCTGGGAGAGGCGAGCAGAGGAGGATTGCTCTACCTCTTGGAAGTCTGTAAGCACGATGTATCATCGTGTATCTGGGCATTAGGGGGAATTTCTTCCCTGAAAGGGCTGTCAGGCACTGGCACAGCTGCCCAGGGAGGGGGTGGAGTCGCCATTCCTGGAGGGGTTTAAAAGACGGGTGGGTGAGTTCCTTAGGGACAGGGTTTAGTGGGGACACAGGCACAGTTGGACTCGGGGATCTCAGAGGTCTCTGCCAACCTTAGGATTCTGTGATTCTACCCTACGATTCTTCAGCCCTGGAAAAAAAATCAGTCAAATTTAGATAAATTTCAGAGGAGCAGACAGCTCTTGGGTCCCTGCTTGAAATCTGCATCCAGTCACTTGTTCATCCAGTTAATCCCTTTTCTTTCCTTACCCCTAACAGTGAAAACACACTCTGAATTTAAAGCAGACGGGGGAATAAAGAACAAACAGCCGTCGATGCCGGCTGTTTCTACAAAAGGTAAGGGCCACCTCTGGTCTCCAGCAGAACTCAGGATGGGCCTCCTTTTAAAAGAATCCCCGAGATTTACAGCAAAAAAGGTACAGCCAGTCAGAGGCTTCTGCTTGGTGACAGATCTTTCTGCTCAGCCTTTGGTGTGGAGAGGAAGAGAATGAGCACAAACCAACCCTTTTACCCGGCACTGATGTTCACAAAGGCTGCTCCGCAGTAGGGGTAAATTGTCTGAACTCTTTCAAAGGACCTGAGTTTGGCTGTTTGAGGTTTCATCCTGGTAAAAGGTGAGAAAATGGTTTCAAGCTCCATGACTTCATCTATGAAAGCCCCTGTCACCCCCCTCATCTTCAGCTTTCTTGTGCGGTTTGACTTTTCAATGATGTTGAAAGGAGTTTCAATCCATTGTGTTGTAGCATAAGAGTAATAATTTTTTTGGTGTAGTTATTTGTGGGTATGAATAATTTTGGGATCTGATGAGAAGAAATTGTGAAAAAATTCTTTCCTTGACTTTTGGGATTACTTTGACACCTTCAGCAAATTGAAATGTTTGGGTTATTTTTAATTTTTAAGAATTTATTATATATGCTTTCATTTCAAAAGAAATCTGGAACAATTGTGATGACAGGGGTCTATTTTTTTCCTCTGCTGTACACAGAAACATGTAACAATAGTAAACTTGAAATGAACCTAAATTCAGTTTTCAAATTAAAAGAATAGAAAAGGCAAGCAAATCCTGGGCTGCAGAAACAACAGGAAGTGAAAAGGTGGCGAGAATGAAACAAGAATGTAAATCACATTTTTTATGAGTGGCCACCCGGACGACAAAGTGCAGAAGCAGACTGGGTTGTTGTGAGAAATAACAATGAAGAGTGCACATGTAATAATACAAAGTGCCTAAGAGAGGGGTAGGGCCGGGGCACTGCTGGGGAAGGCTGTCCTGGAGCGGGGCTTGGAGCAGGCTCCTTGCTTACACTGCCTCCCGCTTCCTTTTCAGTCCCCCCCGACCACCCTTTTCTTTTTTTCTTAAAGGAGGTTGGCTTTGCCAGGGATGGTCCAAAAAAGCACCCTCTCGAACAATAAACACCGATGACTGTGGTGGTCCTGTCAGCTTTGGCTCTTTGTAAAATAACCGGTGATTCACACCACTTTGTGGAATTGATTTCACAGGCTTTCCCCCCGCCCTCCTCCCTGAGAGCCTGCAGAAAAAATATTCCCCTGCCACAGTGGGCGAATGCTATTCATTTTCCCATTATTGTAAATTCTTACATGCAAAGAGTCCTGAGGAGCTGTCCCTTTGAAGCAAAGGTGATTTTGCTACTGAAGGAGTAATGAATCAAACACTATGCTCACAAACTCTTACATTTTGAAAAGAACACTTCCCAATGATTAAATAGTTATGCGTGGCCAGGGCTTGAAACTTTGATGATTTATTCAGACTCCATAACCTAAAGTAAAATATAAATTTTTTTAAACAGTGGCATAAATGTAACGTTCTCTCCTCCTCCTCCCTCCCCCGCTTTTTTTCTAAGTGCAGGACTTCCAAGATTTTTCGGAGAAAAAAAAGCATCTGTTTTTCTGTATGTTTGCTTTTTTTATAGACTTCATAAATCCTCCAGGCTTCTATTTGGACCACTAGGCCCTTTCAATAGAAGCATGTTTTCACTGGGATTTCCACATTCATAATTATTCCTCTCGTTTCTCTGCTGCGAGAAGACAAGCTGCTATTTCATTGCTTTGGGGAAGTTAATAATATGGTAGGCAAAACATCAGGAAAAATTATAATGAATGAACCTATACAAAATGTAGGGAAACACATGCTGCTGTTATAAAATGTTCCCATCATAAATACCGGCAAATCACTCTCTGCACAAGTGAATAACTTTTTAACACATAAACACTCAATTAATTAAAGGTGATACAGCATATACACTCAAACCAGTGTGACACAGAAAAGACAAATTCCAATAATGGCGTTCAGGACTGTGGGCGCAGTTGTGTCTGCCGCAGTCCTCCTAAGAGACCTGGCAATAATATCCCTCCAAAGCAACCCTCTTCTGTACCTGAAGTGAAAATGGATTTCTCAGCCCCCGCGCTGCAGCACTATATTATTGCATTCACTTAAGGCATAAGTAGGAAACCCCTTACTTTTTTTTTCTCACCTTATTTCATACACATGGCAAATGTTTCCTCAGTTTCATGTAGGTCAGCATGCCCTCCTCCTGCCTACCGCTTCTTAGTTTTGGGTGTTTTTTCCAGCTTACCCAGGATTCTTGGAAGATTATTTCTTTCAACAATTCCATTATTCGCAAGAGCAGTTAATTTATTGACACTGCCTTTTCCATTGGTGACCGTGGCTCAGCTCCACTAAAACATAGCCGTTCATTTTGAGAGCCATCTTGGTTAGGATTTGCTGGGACTATTTTAAAAATACCCTTTAAATAAATTTTTCTCTCTCTAAGAAAAAAAAAGAAAAGAGAGGGAAAACAAACAAACTTTGAAACGTTTTCAGTTTTGATTATGTTTGTGTCAAGATCAGACAGAGGCTCACCAGCTGCAGAAAAATAACCAACTCGTACTCTCATAGGAAGGTACAAAGCAAGGTTCAGTTCCCCGGTGCAGGGGTTATTTAGTTTTCTTTAAAGTGGAAATAGCTCCAGCAAGAGTCACAGAGAGCACCCACCAAAACCTACCTAGAAGCAGTGGCTTGTACATTTAACAGTACTTAAGCTCCCATGCGTGCCTGATGATATTGCTGTATGATTGGATGTGTCTTTTTCTGTTTTCACAGAAAGCACATTTTTATCCAATATCTTTAAGATAGAGTGGAAACAGGTTTTAATTTTCCAAAGGTTTCTGAGGTCATGGAAATGTCTCCATTCAGTTTTCTCTGAGTGTATGGGGTGTGATAGAGCTCGTATATTGATTGTGTAACCCTGAGTGAATGAAAATTGAAATTTTTAGTGCTGCTCTCCATTGCTCTTTTTTGCATAAATCAAGTAGTCGTACACTGATGAACTTTCATATCCCTTTTACGACTGATAGGTGTAAAAACCCTGAAGTTTCCACAAGACGAGAAAATACGACAACTACTGAACAAAAGCAATAAAAAAAAGGAATAATGAAGGCTAAGGCTGCTCCTCAGGGTAACAGATTTCTTTCTGACAGTGATAACTGGGACTGTTTGGGGTATGTGAGTGTCATCACCCATTGGGTATTGAGCTATCACACCCAACCTTCCGCCACCCAGAATGAGGATGATGCTGCCAGCACCACAAAGAATAAAGCACGACAAGAAAGGTGTGAGCTTCCTCTTGCCAGCTACAGGCAGGTATATTTTTCTTTTTGTCTTCTAGTGTAAGTCCTGAATTTTCCTCAATCGTCAATTACACTCATTTAAGGCAGACCTCAATATTTTATGGAAACTTGCTGCACTTTCTACATCTTTCCCAATAAGAAGATCCATGAAGATCACATGATCCCTTCAGGAAGCAGAGATCAGTTTTAAGCGGCAGTTACAGAATGGATCTGGACTCCACGAGGTCACTCAGGTTGAGTGGGACAGGCTGGAGAATGAGGTGCAGCAGCCCAGAACATCTGCCCTCACCTCAAAGCGCCGTGGAGAGCACTTCTGTCTCACACACGGCGCGTTGATATCTCCTGACATCGTGGGGGGATCCTACGGGGCAAACCGCACCCGTGGTCACTGGGAGTTGAAGGGGAACCTTGGTCAATCTAGGAAAGAAGTGTGGGTTGTGACACCACCTAACAACAATTAACCAGCTTGAAAGGCCTCCCTCAGCAGCCTCTGTGTCCGGGTTGGTTTGTGAGCATCACGGTTGGTACGGACGGGCCTTCCTGAAGCCTTCAGTGGAAAAAACAGCGTATGAGCACATACCTGTTGGACGCTGAGAGTGCAATTATAGATTAGGCAATTTCATACAAAATTACTGGCAGAGATGTTTCAGAGCCTCAAAATGAACCCACATGCCTGGCCACAGCTACTTTAAATGATTCATAAGTATTTAGGCAATTTAAAGGCTTGTTGGTTGCTATAAACTTTATCCTGTTAAACCTTATCCGTCACTTACAACATTTGAAGTCTACTTCTAGAATTTATATTTTCCATTACCCTGCCCTTTTTCATCATATTTCATAATTGCTGTCTTAAAAGCATCTATTTTTAGAGGTGGAAGTTATCTTACACAGACATATTACCAAATGATGATCATTTTCATGCCAAAATTAACACTTCAGTCCCCCAAGAATACACCAATGCTGTCAGTAACCACTAGCAGATCCCTAGGGGGAGAATTTAATACAAATTGACCAAGTCTGTGTCCTGAACGGGTCCTCTGGGACATCATCTCAGTTCTTTATCTCCTTTTTAATCTTTGGCCTTCACAGTGCCCCGTGTTCAATAATTCCATGGTTTAGTTCTTTGTGAATCTTGGTACCCAATGAGTTGCTGGTGGTGCTCTATTTTGTGTGCAACGGTCATCATTCTTGTTCTTATCTTACAAAAAGGGCTGGATAGCTGCTGTTAAAAGTATTGTAAAATTCATGCACCAAACAAGCCTGAGAAATTCACGGTGCAATAAGGCGGTTTTAGGATTATACAAACAGGTAAAACCGGGAGGTCAATATGGAAATTGCTTTGTGTACCACTTATTAACAATACTGTACATTTGAAGGGATAACAGCTGACAGAAAACCAGGACAAAAGTAGGATCAGAACAGGGAATAAAATATTTTGTGAAAGCCAAATGAAGCTTGAAAACATAGACCGCATTTTTGTTACATTTTTCTTTTTGAATTTATACTAGTTTAATAATGTACTGTTAATTATAAAGAACCTTTTACAGACTTTCATTTTTCTTAAAGACAGCATGCAAACTAGTAAAATTTTTTGAGTGGGTTATAACCTGCACGTGGTAGAACTTTGTTTCACCTTATTGAATTCTGCCATTTGGGAGGCGGGAACAAGTTCCCTTCTGACCAGCATTAAGGAGCGTTGTGCAGCCATTCAAGATGGAAAGAGAAGATGCTACGTCAGAAGCCAGTAAGCTCTAATTCCCTGAAATGAAATAACTGGGAGAATTTTAGGTGGATGGTATGTGATTAAGTGTTTGGACTTTATTTAAGGGACAGTAACGGTGACGTTGCCATAGAACAGCAGGAGGGATGAAAGAGAAAACGAGACACTCAGACACGAATGAAGGTACCTGGGGTTGCTCAGACACGTACGTTCATTAAACTAGGAGCCAGCCCACTGGTCCTCTCTTTGGAAAATCTCCTGATGAGGAGGTGGCTGCTATGGATTTGTGAGGTAAAACTTTAATGGAAAATAGAATCTGGCTTCTGCTGTCTGGGCTGAGGCTCCTTTCACTCGTCTGCTGGCACAACCTCACTGGGAGTGGAGATGAAAGTCTTCCTGGGTCAATGAAATACACCCCAGCTGCTTGCTTGCCACTTTCCCTCCTGTCCTCAGGGATTACCTGCTCCTCCACCCACCCGCAGGTAATCACACCGGTGGGAATGACGCATCCAGGCGATCCTGATTCCAATGATCAAGCGCTGGAAACAGCCTTCCCGAACAGGATCTTAGCGTGGTCCTCCCAGCTGCAACACATCAGACTGTACTGGAGGCTGATGGTGCCCAGAGCTAGAATAAAACATTTTAGCAATAAAATCTTCCATCAGAACATATATAAATACCATTCCATATCCCTCCTCTGGGCACTGTAACCGATTCATCTACCCCAAACAAGTGGACGGTGAAGTATTTCTTCTGCATTCCAGGTCTCCATGGTGAGTTCAGATAACAGACTGGTGGATGGTGTCTTTCACACTGTCCTCTCCTAATTGTTCAATAAACTTTCAGAGTGCAAACAACTGATGTATTGCATTTCCCTGCATGGTGACAGGACACACGTTATAAGGAAGGAAGTGCAGATCGTAATTTCCAAACAAAAGTGGTGTAGTCACAGGAATAGAACACATCAGAGCCCAACTGTTCTGTTTGTTGGAGGCAGTTACGTTCTTGTTGTTAATAACTTTTATAATGATTTGAACCACTTCCTTTTTACAGTCTTCCAGCAAAGCTTTTCCTTATTTAGTGCCTCCAGAGCTCCTTGAAATGCTTGGATGAATGGTCCCATGTAAGTGCCAAAGAATATTTTATTCACTGAACTTCAGAACACTGAAAATGTCCTGTCTGGTAAGTAGTGATTTGATTTGGGGGTCATTGTGAAGTAATTTTTATGTAGTTTGGTGTGAGGGGCTGTTTGGATTGGGTTTGCTGTTCAGTATGCAGCGGAAAATGATAGACTGTTATGTCAGAGAAAAAGTGCTTGTAAATGCCAGTCACACCTCTATGATGAAATTAAACAGAGAGAAGGAACTTTCTGGATACTGGAACTCAGACAGCTGCACTGCTAAATGGCTAGAAAAGTCCCTGGATGGTTTTGACCCAGGCCATCAAGCACTTTCCCCAGCAGTTCCTGGGTTCAACCTGGAACTTAGCAAGGGTCAAAAAGTAGCAGGGAGTTTGCATTTGGTCACTTCTTTTTTGAAGTCTAGAAGGGTTAATAGTATGGATTCAGAGCAGCTATGCTTAATATACCAGTGTAGACATAATACCTATAAAATAGCGTGCTTCTCTTTAGCGCTGTCTACAAATGAGACCTTGGAAGCAAATATTAAAATTTTAGCCCTCTCTGACGAGCCAGCCAGCAACCGCCTTCATGTCACTGCAGTTACTTGGGAGAAGGCTGGAAAGAGAGTGTGTCTGTCTGTCAGTATCCGTCTAATGAGAATTGATGGCATTTGGGTGTGTGTTTGGCTCTCCCAGGTTCTGAGGTGAAAACATTGGTTGCACATACAGCGAGCAAATTAATAAAAATATATAGGATAGTTATGTTTTTATAAAATAAAATGTTTGCATGAATATTTGTTTTATGAAAGCATTCCAAAATGGACTCTGTTTTTCCCAACAGACTGTAATCACCACCATTTTTGAATAGGAAATTCTGATTTTTGAAGCCTAGTCTTTGTTGTCAACGAATCTTATTTGATACCATTAAACCCAAGACAGCAGAAACAGAGTAAATGTCACTGTAGTTCATACAAGCTCTCTAAAGGAGATAAACACGTGCAGCTGCTTTACAACCATCCCGTAGTTGAATTCAAGTACAAGAATGTTAGCAAGCCGAACTGAGTCTGTCCCTGGGCAATTACATTTGCAATCTCACGTGTGTTCCTGTCCAATAGTTACAGAGGTCACAGAGCACTCGTTTCCACGGAGCAATTGGATGATCTTGTGTCAAAGCTTTGTCTCTTTAAACAAAGGAGTAGGAGGAGATAAGGCCATGGAAAATGATCATTGTAGATTGGTTTTCACATAAGTGGAAAGTGGTGGAAAGAATGTAAGAAAGATCCTTTTCTGAGAAAAATGTGAGGTGCATCTTAAGAAGAAGTTGGCTCTGATTTTCTCATCTGAAATTATGTCCCTCCTATAGCCCCGCAGTTAGAATAACACTTGCTGAAGCTACTTCAGCCATAGTTCCAGAAAAATTAAGTTTTTGTCTGATAAGTTAATAAGAAAGTACTCAGAATCAACTCAGAGATAAGACAGGAGGTTCTGTTAAATCTGTTCTTTGCAGTTTTTCATGTTTCAGAAGCAGCCATGGTACTGAGAACCAAGTTCAGTGAAGGTTCCGCTGAGGGTGCCAAAGGCAAATCCATCTTTGCTCCTGCTTATAAGAAGTTAAGATTATTTTTTCAAAATGTTGTAAAATCAAGAAAGAGAAAACGGGGCGGTCGGGGGTCCGGTCTGAAACGAGATTAAAATGTTTCTTTCCAAATGCTAACATTCAGATACCAATATTTTTTCAGGGAAGTAAATACTTTGAGGAAAAAAAAGGATGAACTCCCTGTTTTCTTCAACGAAACGAGGTTTCATCGTGAGTGAAAGCTCTTAATCGTGTTTTACTTGTCATCCAATATCGTAGACAGGTGGTTATAACAATAACGAAATCCCTTATTGATTCTCTTCTAATCTCTATGAAATCTAACAGCGGTGACAGTAAGGATCCTTTTGAACAAAGGAAAACAAATCACAGGAGCCATGGAGATACTTGCAGTGAAATTCTGGCCTCGTGGAAGTAAATAGTAAAACTCCAGTTGACTCCAGCAAGGTCAGGGTCTCTTCCCCTTTCCCTCCACCCTCAGTGTGTAACCACAGCTGTGCTTTTGCTAAGCAGCATGCAAGAATAACTTATGAATCACATCTGGTGACCCTGTTTAGCATCCCAGCAGAGAAAACATCAAGAATATTAACCATTTGTTACATAAATTAAAACAAAGAGACTTCGGACCCGTTAAATAATGTGAAAACTACGGGAAGAAAATGAGAACGAAGATGTGTTAGGGGAGCTGGGAATCAGGACCACAGTGAGGGAGAAAAGCTGCCGAGGTGTTGTAATTACAAAATTTCAGAATAAACACGTTTTTCTTTCTCTTTTAGGTTCAGCTGCCAGTGTAACTTGATAAATTTCTTTGGTTTGTTTCCACTTGTTCTCAGTGACGCAAACTGGCCATCGCCTTTGTACGGTTTCAGGCTCTCCTGAGTCAGTGTCTTGATCTCCAGTCAAAACCTCTGCGTTTTCCAAGAACCTCTTATTTTCCATTTCCTCCTTGGCAAAGCTTAAAACCATACCCAAAAGCTGTATTAGCACTTTTTCACCTGAGACACTGGAATTTCCACCACCACCAGGCTTATTCCCCTCTCTGCCGCTGCAGGCTATCTTGTAATAATTGAAAGTTAACGTCCAATCCTCTGCTTTTTTCTTTTTTATTTTTTTTTTTTTCTTTTTCTTTCTTCTTTTTGGGCTGTGTGTTTGTATTTTAATCTGAAGAGGAATTTCACAGCCTGAAGTTTAAATCATAGCTCTCTATATCCTGGGGCTGAACGATTTTGGATATAAACATTCCCTTAACAAGGCATTTGTTATCAGAATCTAGAACGGAGCGCTGTGCTTTCTCACTGAGCAGGCATCGAATAGTAGCCACGAAGAGATGAATTCCTGCATTTTGACCTCGCTCCAAGGCTTTGGGCTACTTAACTGACATGTATGACTTGTCACACATGGGCAATACTAAAGAAAGTAGAAAAATAGGCTACACAGAGCGTTATAGACTCTTGTATATAAGCACATAACTCAGCCTGGGTCTCCTGGCATCGTTGGAGCCATTGCCTTCACGTTGCCCTCATTTTTTCTGTTTAAACAGATTTCTTCAGGCTGCAGAACGAGTTAATTGTATCTGAGGGATGGAGCAGCCTGATTTGGGCTGATTCAGCACATCTGCTCAGCCACGTGAAGTCACAGAGGCAAATTATGCAGGAAAGCTCTGATCTGCCGGAATCGACGGCGCACACAGGACGTGCCTGGTCCATCTCTTCTGAGCACTTGACCTTTCAGCCATCTCTGTGGAAAACGGTGTCTTTGCTGCTGTTTGTGAGCATCCGGGTGTTCTCTAGTGGGGCTGCGGCCAGACTGCCCAAGATACGCAAATGTCCAGTCCCCTTGAAATCAGATGCTTCAGAGCAGAACTTCAATATGGAAATACTTCAGTACCGAAACAATTCTGAACATTTCAATCTCTTTACGTCCAGGAAAACAATTAAATATCTGATTGCTGTTATGCTCCAGGTGTACAGATAGAAACACAGATATTTTCAACAGATAGAACGTGAAATTGGAAAGACTGTTGGGAAAGGTGGGTGTAAGCTTCTTGTGTTTTGAACATCTGTGAATGACGTTTATTTTCATATTACTATGACAAGTATTACAGAGTACCAGGATATCTGCCAGTTGGAGAGAGCCTAATATTTAATCATGATGAAGAAATAACACTATATCATAACAATGCAGAGGAATTCAGTGAACACAGACATCAACACAGGGAGAATAAATAGAGTAGGTATGGCAAAATATTCCTGTTTATAGGAATAGTAGCAGAGTAACTTGTAAGTTACTAACCATTGACTCATTAAAGTTAATAAGCAAGGCTTTTTGAGAACTTCACACCAAGAGTGCTCTTTTTTCTACATTTTCAAACCTTTTCCTCTGCAGAGACTTTTGATATTGGCCCTCAATTCAGTGTAAAAACGCATACTACATTTCTAATAACCTATGACAGAATTTCCTATCGTGCAAAACCGTAATATTAATATTGAAGTGTGAAGTGTCAGCAGGAACAAATAGGGCAACCAAGACTAATAAATGGTCGTAACAGGGCTTTTCAATTATCTGCATAGAAATCCATCCTTTCCAATGGTTGATTTAGGGAAAGAACTTCTTGACCTCTCAGACTGTATTTTTTATAGTGGTTGGTTCTACAGCACACAGGAGGGAAAGTTACTCTGTCCTATCTAATATACAAGTGTTGGTTCAAGAAGTAACTGTCGCTGAGCCACTAATTAATGGTGACCACAGCATAATTAAGTTCAACGTTCTCAAGGGAGTGATTGAACTAAATGTGGGACTGTGACACTAAACTTTTGATAATGAAATCTTTTTCAAGGGGAAGGTTAGTGAGGAAATTAAAATCCTTACACTCAGCATGGAGGCTTCTTAGGCATCCCAGGAGTCACAGAAGAATGAATGCACCTTAACAAAAAAGAAAATAGAAAGCCAATTAAAAGCCAGTATAGCTCGACTGCAGGGTTCAAGATGTTATTTAAGACAAAATGGTAGTCATCAAAAAATAGCAATCTATTCCAATTCAAGGAAAGGAGAAGGTATTACGGAATATGAGAACTATAGAGGTAAAAGTGAGGTATAAGGTGAGGAGTCATCGTAAATACAACCAAAAATACTAAAAATGTACTTGTATGTTTCTCAGTTGGGAACTGTGTGAGAGAATGGAATTATTCACTTTTTCATCCTCGAGAAGTATGGCTAGTCTAGATATTATAAAAAGATTTAAAACAGCATTTGTATTTGGACTCTTTTCAAGGAGGCTGAGGCATCGGTGAAAAAAATTGATCAAATGAATCCACTGTCGATACAATAATCTGACAAATTGGAAAGAACAGTTCATAAGACCTTCTAAGAACTCAGGCAGAAAAAGCTGTCCGAGCTGTCAGAAAGAAAGTACAGTTTCCTGCGAACTGTGATTCTGCGATGAAATCTGGAACAGCAGCGTGGATGTGAGTAGGTGAGTCACTTGTTTAATTACAGGTGAATGTGAGTCGAATAATTCATTAGAATAATGAGTAGGAAAATGATAAAAGAAAGTTGCTTTCCTAATTTTTATCCTAAATTTTTTGCTTTCCTTAAAGTTGAATCAAACCTTTCATGAGAGGCTGCTGGGAAGAGGCAGCCCCTGGGTAAGGACAGACAGAAGGAGCGAACAGAAAGTGGCAAAGGGGCAGGAGGTGTTGCCAGGTGGCAGAGGAAGAACAGAACTCATACCGAAATCTCAGCTCAAGGCTTGTGTGCGGCTCACACCACGGCCCCCTCAAACAGATCTGACACTGAAAAGAACAGTAACGGAAGAATGTCTGCTGGGAGGATTTAATGATGTTCCAGTACCAACAAGTATCAAGCCCTATACTCTATACACTGTTTTTTGAGATAGCTAATTTACAAGAATGAGTCTTATTTCCCTTCTGAAGGAAACAGATTCCTGATACACTTTGAGAGACAACCTGACTTTACAGAGAGACGAACAAAATCAGAGAGAAAACACAGGGCCATTTAAAATTACTTAGGTATTTCTAGAATAATTCTCCTGAAAAATATAATGTCCTAAAGGAATCATGCAGCCTCTGGTGCTGATGGAAAGGCCTTCCTCACACTCAGTTTGTGTAACTTGCACAACTCCTTTACAGCTTCACTTTTCATGAATAATGCTGTCGCTCCAAAGTCATGTCACCAGCAGCGCCTTTGCACGCAGCCGTAACGCTGGACGTTTTGCACGTACATACACGCAATACATGGAGCTCCTATCCAGGTAATAATCCATCAGACTAGACTAAATTCCATCTATCTTGCACCTTGACGTCTTCCCATGCACTAACCCATTTCCGCTGGGACTGTTTTTAACAATCTGACCCTCCCAGCAATTAAAAACAGCTTCCTTTTTTTTTTTTTTTTTTTTTTTTAAATAAACCTGCCAGGAAAATATTTCTTGCTTTCCTCACAAACGTGGAATTTGGAGCCACCCTCCCACCCCCAAATTACATTGGACTGATTCCCAGGCCATGTAATGTTCAGTCCTGGGCTAATGACTGGTTTAAATTTCAATAACCCACAGTTCATTAGGACCAGAAATAGATTATACCATGGTAGAGATGGGATTCCCCCTTTTCCAACAGGATATGACCTTTTTTTTTTCTTCTGCTAGGTATGGTAGAATATAAAATACCAGAGTTTAAAAGTCAAATCTATGTAGGTGATGGTTAATGTTTTAAAATATTTTGTGTTGGGCTGCTGCCTTCATTTTCCAGCTGCAACTGCAACTGAGATCCAGTGAGAAGCTGTGCAGAAAGGCATGAACACACACAGCCCTCACCATGGACACCTTCTGTTCAAAACAGGGGAAGAGAAAGGAGGACGAGTTGGTGGAATGAGGTAACTGTAGTCCTGCAAGAAGTTAGTGCTGATTAAACACCTTGTCCCAGCTCCGGGTCTACCGTGCTAGCCTCGTGAACCCATCAGCTCCCTAGAGGAGAGCATTAATTCTAACTTTTCATTTTCCAGTTGAAGCTGGGGCATGAGAATTTGTGGGCTTTAGGCAATGTGGCTTTAGAGATGTTGAGAACAGCAACTCCAGCAAAGAGCTTAAAAATCCTGTGGCACACGTAAAATGGCTGATTTGTACCATGATACAACACCTGCTCGTGTAAAGTGGCCTGAAGATTTTATGGTCAGCTTAACTCCTGCAGTCAGACATGGTGTGCTCATCCTATTCCCACCTGCACCCAACGATTCATTTATCTGCTTTGTTAACATATGCAAAACCTCTCCAATGGAAAGATGTGAAAGCTGATACATTTTTACAGTTAAGCTTCACAGCATGCCCGTCACCAGTACTGAACTGGTGCCTCCTGCTGCAATGTGCCCGCCTTTAATTAAACCCTTCCTACACCAAATGGTATCTGTGCCATAGCTGCAACTCGGTTGAGAGGGCTGACAGTGGAACAACTCCCAGATAGGGAAAGAGGAGTAAAATCATTGTTTAATCTCCGTTAGTTGAGGAAAAAGCTAGCAATTCTTCAATAAGGCATGGGTGTTTTCTTCATAAGAGCGAGGGAGAAAACACGTTGCCTTGCCTACGAGGAGTCCTCTTTGTATGGTTGTGACTGGTACTGAAAAAATAGGCGTCCTGCTCTCCACGGTCTCATTGCTTTAGGAGGACAGATCCGAACAAATCCTGTCTGTGTTCACCTCTGGCCCCGGTGGTGAACTCATAGTACACAAAGCTACAGCATCTTAAAAAAATACAGGGAGTTGAGAGCATCTCTGCAAAGGTCACAGTAAGTTCAAAACAGAGCAGAGGTGACCTTCAAACCACCTTTATGCAGAAGTCTGTGGCCTCTGCTTTTGGCATATCATTGGCATCCCAAGATTTTCCTCAGTAAATGGAAAGGAGACCAGCTTCCATGTCCAATAACAGTGACCCACACGTCTTTGCATGTAGATATTTCTCCTTTGTAAAAACAAATACCTGTATGCGGCTCTTTTTTGTTTCGTGCTTACATGGCTTTGTTTTCTGCAAATTATTAAAAAAGTGATGACTTACTGCACAGCTTTTTTAAATCTAGTCAGAAACCACAATCACTTACAGGAAATGGAATGTTTACTTGAGTTTATTATACAAGAGTCTGGATATGAGCTGTGGGATTTTTACACCTCATAGCAACGGTATTACAATTTATTTACATCTTCATGTTGGCAGCTGCACAAACTCTTATGAAATAGGACAATCACACCTTAGGGAGCAGTAATTACAGGCAAAGGTATAAATAGTATAAAGAAGTTCACGCTTTTGGCACTTAAGTTGAAGAGAATAGAAACTATTCTGGCAAATCTTCAAACCCAGAGTCTCTTGTTCATTATGAGGGCATGAACTAATTAAAACTGACTTGTCAGAATCGGCTGCATGAATAAATTCTAGTCAGCTCTGGCACAATCATGCTCCAAAACCATGAAGAGCAAAGTTGTTTTAGTGATGTCATAATTTGGACGTTCGGAGTATGATATCACTTTTGACAGAATTAATGCAGAATTAGTACCATATGTATAAGCATTAATAGGCACTGAATTGAACACCCAGCGATAAGTCTGCACCGGTTTCCAAAGTAACAGTCTGTTTTTTCTTCACAGTGCTTACACTAACGTAGTAACAGAAGGCAAAATTAAAATACATTTCAACACTTTTGTAAAAAAGCATTGAAGTTTTACATCTCTGCCTCTATTTCAAAAGCTGTTTGCGTAAGAAAAGCAATTAAACTTCGGTGCTACAATTTGAACGGTAACAAAATCAGTATTGTAAGAGAAGAATTTTAAGACAATTGTAAATTTGAAAGAAATTGTCACCGCTTGATAACAGGAAGGAGAATTCCCCTGAGGATCAGTTGCTCTATTTATAAATCATCTGGTCTTTTTGTAAAACAAATCCTGAAGTTAAAATGTTGTTGCATTTAGCAGCTCGTTAGTTCCTAGTTACTGTCAGTGACCAGGTGTAATGCTTTGGCTGACTCCCTTCTCCTTCCTTTCCTGGCCTTGATATATTTAATTCTTTCTCTCTTATCCATGATGGTTCTTAGGCTGTTCCTCTTCGCTTTTCCTTTCCCTCAGGATACAGTTATACTTTGAGGGTGTGAGGCTGAAACAGAGATTCCACCTTTGTCTTCAGGTGTAGGTGTAGGGCTGTGTCGGCTGGTGACCAGAGCCGGAGCAGGGATAAGGCAAAGTTTGCTGGTGGAGCTAAAAGTAAGAATTAAAAACAAAAGCTGACCTTGGGGTGAGGGAAGCTCTCTTGATACTGAGTGCTACTGTAATAAATTCAGAAAGGAAATCTAGCGTTGACAGACACTGAGTTTTTGTGTGGGGAGGCAGTCTCCATTCTGCCTTCACAGCGGAGGATTTTGAACTAAGTGTTGAAAAGAGTAAAAATATTACGGAGTTATAAGTGTACGGAGAAGTCAACTCCATATTCAATGGTAATAGGAAGAGTAAATCGAATATTAGGAAGAAAAGGGAAAAGGTAGAGAAGCAACGAGGAGCTCTGCTTTGGCCCATGTGCGCCCCTGGTCTCTGCTTCTCCGTGGGGCCACGGAAGAAATGCTGAAGGCAGTGGGAATAACAGCAAGGATGAGGAAAAATAAGGAGCAGCTTTCATGTGAAGAGGAACTGGGTAGGGTAGGACCTCTCCGCCTAGAAAAGAGGCTCCTGAAGGGAGTACGGTGTAGTGACTGCTGACAGTGTCAGTTCAGAACTCTACCAGAGCACTCTCGCAATACAAGAAGTTGGCATGTGTTGGGTTCGAAGAAAATAGGGGAGTAGTAGTTTATTTTTTTGTGATTTTATTGTAGAAGTCGTTGCCATGGTCTCGGTGTGGCAGAAAACAACAATGCAAATGATTTTGTTATCAGAGTTGGGTCTGACCCGGAAAGCCTGTCTGTGTGCACGATGCTACAGTGACAGAGAACAGCTCTGCTAACGGTCTTGCTTTGATGGAATGACCTGTTTTGAGTGAAGCATCTTTTGGTGATGGGGCAATAAACACGATTATGCTATAGAATGGGTTTGTGCTGTTTAGGGACTCAGGTGGGTGGATTCAGAGCTGATTTACTGACAACCAGTCTCTCCTCTGCCACCCTGCAACACTTGCCCTTGTCACCATGACTGGAATCACAGCTCAAATACAGTCAAATGATGATCTAAAAGTGTTTATTCTCTGCCAACTTAGTGCTTATTGCTTTTTCAGGGCTAACTTGCTCTATGGAAATATCTGTAGTTGTCCATGGTTTCATAGTGGGGACAGTGTGTTCTGGAGAAGTGTTGCATTGGGGTTTACGAAAAGAATCACCATAAATGAAGGCAAAACAAGGAGAAGGTGTCATTTCCCTCTCCGCTTTCTTGCTGGTGTACTTTAGCAAAGTAGTGCAGACTATTTTCAGCTTTCCTTACTACATCTCCTGATTTTGTTTGACTCCTTTCCAAGTTCTGTAATTTTAAACAAAGAACAAGTAATGATCTCAAAAGCAAACCAGTGTTCATTGCACTTGCACCTGCCTTGGATTCCACCCTTTTGTTTTCATATTACCCCTCCGGGTTTCTGATAAATTCATAATATGTTCCAGGCTACCTTTTCATCATATACCCACAAAACCACAGATCCACGTGGGAGGTTTCACAGAATGCATTAAGTATGCAGAATTCCTTTATTGCTTAAGTAAGAAAAGCAAACCATCATTTACAAGGAAATCAGAGCATCGAAGAGAAAGGCTTAATTATACAGTAGCTACGCATTTCTTGTACATGGTGGAAAGACTTTTCTTAAGTTTAGTCTTAAAGATTTTTATGCAGTAATATGCAAGGAAAACAGACAAGGACAGACGAGGAACAAGCATGGTTTGTCTACTTCAACAACACCAAACCAAACTGTTATTTCTGCAGCTCATCAGACACTGATTTGCTCTAGGGAGTTTAATTCAAACTATTTTTAAACTGCAGTCTGGATCCCCTGTCTGCATTTGTGTGCTTTAAAATTAAATGTTCATCACAAAACCTGTAGCTCCTGTAT
Organism: Geococcyx californianus; assembly: GCA_013389885.1. Taxonomy (NCBI): domain Eukaryota; kingdom Metazoa; phylum Chordata; class Aves; order Cuculiformes; family Neomorphidae; genus Geococcyx; species Geococcyx californianus. The sequence goes on along the minus strand of VWPV01008789.1, from coordinate 50,686 downwards.
ATAACACTCTGAGCCACATTTTTTCCTCATTGCACAGGATTTCTCCCACACATAAAGATCCCTCTGACTACAATTCTGACGTTTCCAGTTCCCTTACTATGGTGATTTCCAGACCAACGTTTTCAGAAATGTCTCCCTTCTTTTTTCTCCTGGAATGTTTTACATTTTGCTCTTCAGCTAGCAAAGTCTGGACTTGTACTGCATTTAGGAAATGAATGTTAAGGTCAGAAGTATCTGTGAAAACACTGCAATTATCAGTACCTATGGAGAAACGTCGCTTCAGTGACAAAACATTCTGTACTCTTTACTGGGTTAAGCATTGCCCCCACTGCCATGAACAGAATCAAACAGGAAGGTTCTGAGGCAGCCGGGCAGTGTGTCTCAAAGAATTAGAGCAAGATCTCGTACCAGCTCGGTCTCTGTGTTCAACAGCCTCGCATCTGTGTGTGAGACGGAGAGGGGACTGTATTGTTTTTGCGGTGTAGCCCCACTGACTGGTGTTGTAATGAATGAAATGTAAGTGTATATTTCCCCACGGGGTTGGCGACTGAAAGACACTCCAGTCTGGGGTTTCAAACCTGATATTCAAATACAACTTTCATATTACGTTCGGTATGTATTCCCATCTGTGGCTATAAAGTCCAGACTAATTTTCCACTTGGGCTTTGCTTAACAAACTCTTCTTGTGTGTTTCTTGCTCTGTTTTTAGACTGTTGTAACTAATTCTTCTCCGAAATTCCTCTAGTATCAACCTGTCAAAAGGTATTGTTAGACATGGGGGACCTGGCTGAGATGCCTGGGTTTAAAGGTGGCTGGTTGAATTTGCGTTGAGTGTGACAATGGTCAGGTGCTTCTCTATCCCCTGCCAACACATACGCATGAGGGTATGCACGCACGCGCAGACACACTCCCCAGCGGGACACCCAACTGCTCAGTTCGGTTGATAGATATGGAGCCGTACACTTTCATGTCAGGCTCACGCTGGAACATTGCAGTCTTCCAGATGTTCATACACAAACCAAAGAGGTGGCAGTGACCGTGGCATTTAATCCCGGTCCCACTGAGGCCACTTGGAAATTTGCCATAAGCAGAATCACTAGTATTACACCCTCAGTAAAGAAGGTAAGACAAATGTAAATGTATAGTAATATTAATTATCATCATTAAAATTCAGACTAGTGTTCAGTGCTTCAGCAACATCAGCAACGGTTAATCTAAGATTTCACCTTCCCAGGGAAATAAAATATTATTCCTGGCTTCCCATGATTTTCTTGCACACTTTTTACAATGTCTCATGTATTTTAGGAGATTTTTTAAAGAGGCCTGTCTTTTTAATGGTCCTTTTGATGTGTTTAAATGTGTGCTTTTAATGGGTTTAATACGCCAAGAGTATTTGAAAGACATCAGTAGGGAAAAAAGCCTAAACAGATAAATAACGAATACGAATACGTAGAGTACATGGCTTTCCTCAATGTCAATCCGTGTTAATAAGGGTGCTTTGAAGAGTCCGTGTAACCTTCTTCTGACCTTAAACTTTGCTTGGTGAGAATCATACATTGATTCTCAAATGAGTAAATTAACATCTTGGGTAATTACATTGAGCAGCATTTTATTTCTAGTTAGATTTCCAGTTCAGGTCCGTTTAGGATTTTCAGAAGTTTCGATACATAGCAGCTCGTTATAAATGTTATGAGAGTTCTGCTGAAGATTTCTGTCTTTGATGGGAAAACAATCCACAGGCTGAGAAAAACCATCAAATACAACATAAGAACATAGAGACAAATAACAGAAGGCTGGTACGGACATCCAGTGTCCAGTCCCTGATAAAGGAAGTAACCACGAATATCCCGCTTCTCAACTGGTTAAATACCTTAAAAAGGAGAAATTTTTACTGCAAATCTTGTCTGAATTGCAAGGCTGGTCCAGATCCTCCCCTGAAACATACAGCCTGTCTTTTAATTCCCAGCTTAAAGGAGCTGGCTAATACTCTTTTTTTTCTTGGGCCGGTGTTTAGTTTTAGTTCTTCGGCTGCTCCACTTGCAGCTCGGTGCCCTGGCGTGGGTTCCCCCGCTCTAAGGGTGCGGGCAGAGGCGGGTTTATGTTCCTCGTTTAGAACTGTTTTGCAAGACAAAGAAACGGGAGGAGGAAGTCTTTTCAGATACAGTTAGGGAATGGATGCCCCGGGGAAAAGAGCTTTTTCTCATCAGCTGCACAACCCCCCGTGTTTGGCCACATTATTGCCAAGTGTTTGTGTTTGCAGCCACATTCACACAGGGACGAACATCCCTTACTTTGTTCTTCTGTCTCTGCTGGTTTGTTCTGTCTCTTTCGTTCATGGGTTGCAATTTTTTAATGATTCTCTCAAGTGCTGTTGCAGGCTCTTGATTGTCCATTTGTTTTTTAACTGCCTTTGACTGCTGTGTCACCCTAGCTGCCCTCTCTGTGATCAGATAGAACCTGAAATGTGCTTTTTGCACCTTTTAGAGGTGCCTATAGCAATTGTAGCTTCCGGGTGCTCTTTGATACTCACTCCAGAACGACAGAGGTTGAACTCGCCTGAGATTTTACTCAGTCTACTGATTTCAGGCCACAGGAACTATAAAATGCTTAAAATATATCAAAGCACAGCATAAGAATCTGATTTCTTTATGGTAAGTGGGTTTTCTCTGTTTGGTTATTAACACAAAACCTTTGTCTTCCGCGCTCCTGGCATAAACCAAGGTGTTTTTATGATGGCACTTTTCTTTTTCCTGAACATTATTTAAAAAAAAAAAGTGTGGGTTTTTTTCTTCTTAATTCTCTGCGCTGTAACGTTGGGCTGGTTGAAGACAAAAGGCGGTGAAGTAGCAGATCAGCATGTAAGTATAATCAGAAGGCTCACGATGTTAGAGAAATATTTCTCATACCACATTACGTCACCACTTACAGAATCACAGGCTCCTGTTTAGGTGCCCATTAATGACAGAGACAAGCAGCTCCTCCACAAACAACCCGCTCCCGCTCACAGCTGAAGTCACAGCTCCGTTGGCCTCTGGGCTGGGATGGACATTCCATCTGGAGCTCTATCATGACAGTGCAGGGAGGTCTGGCAGCTGAATAATGGACTTTAGGTAAATAGGTCGTTACAGCACACGGTTCCCGTGTTGCTGGATTTCCACGTGTGTCAGCTTGCTTATGCGCTTGCAGCCTGGATTCTCATCTCTCTGAGGGCGATAACTTTACCTCAAAAACCCTCTTACGTGGGAAACTTCTAGGATTCACCTCTCCTAACTTCAGGTAGAAGAAATGTCTGTGTGTGAGCCATCAAGGCCACCCCAGGGTTCTTCGTTGAAGCCTTCCTGGGCAGATAGGATTGCATGTGTTTGCACGTATTTACATGTCTGGTTTCTTTAGGATGAAAGGAACTCGTACTCAGAGCGCTGCACAGGGCAGAGCCCCAGAACTACAGCAGTTAAAGGTTTGTAGAATTGCTGCCGTCATTCAGCACCACGCAGAGAAAGCCAAGCTAATGCTCGGCTCCCAAGTATTTATTCAGTACATATAAGTACTCTGAATTGGATCTCAACTGTTAAATGCCATTAACATCAGAGCTTGTAAGTAAACCCATCGAATTTCCACTTCTGCTGTTATCCCTATACACAACTATGAAAGCAAACGTGCTTTTAGCCTCTGTTCAGCATGCTTGTGACACTCTAGCTCGTACTTTAGCACATACTCTTAAATTATTTTTACTTCTGGTCTTCCTTTAAGAAGTCATTTTGGAGCCTGCAGCACGCAGTATATGTTCTGGACTTTTTCAGAGCCCATGGCAGATAAATCTATGACTGTTACTCGTCAAAATTACAGCAAGAGCTGTGTTTTGTCCATGTTTTGTTCTACCTGAATAAACTTTTTAAGAGACAGGATTGATTCCTTTCCCCTCTAGTTTGAATAACTGCTGTTTAGTCAGAATTTCTGGATCCCTGGACTGCATTTTCAGTCTGGCTTCCTAATTAGGAGCCCCCCAGTCCCATTTGTGATGGACCTGGGATAAGCAGAAACACCATCTGTCCAGCTGTTATTTTTGGCTGATTTGCATTTGAAGCTACTTTGCATTTGAGCACATCCTGGTGACTCTGGCTTGCTTTTGCCGGGCAGCTTCGGTGCTCTACACCTGTGGTTGCCAGAATTAAGCAGGAAGAGCCATGCACCTTTCCATAATCAATGATAAAGGCACGTCTGTACGTTGTGTGCTTCTTGTCACCTGCCAGAAGCCAGCAGCTTGGGGACAGGGCAGGTTTTCTGCCAGTGTTGCAGTCTCAGCCCCCTTTGGATGGCAAATGTCATTTTTAGACTTCTTTCTCCATCTTCCACCCACTCACAGAAAACTTGTTTCTTCCCCAACAGCACTCACTGCTTGTGGGCGCGATGGATTCCTCTCTGGGACACAAACCACTTAAGTACAAGGGACATCAGCTCGTTTTCCTTTAACCATGCTTTTAGCTCTTCTTGCCTACGTGAGGTGAGTTCCAGGACTCCTCTGTTTATTCCTGGGTGGTTTCAAGATGCAGTCTAGAAACAGACATTTCAAACAAGGCCACGTTCTCCCTTTCTGAAAAAAAAAAAGCCAGAACAAAGAATGAGAGTCACGATGCTCCACCTGCAGCAAGACTTGTTCCGCCAGCCAGGCCCTGCGCTAAATCCTACGTAGATGTGAACTCGATGAGGCACGCGAAGTCCTCAGTCATGAAGCATTACTGGAGGTTTGGATTTGTCTTTTTTTTTTTACACAGTGCTTGTAAGTCTTTTCCTCCTGCCACCCCTCCTGCAGTCAGCCCTCCCCTCTGTGTTTGTCTGTTTATTCTTCACCATTCGCTTGGAGGAAAATCTGAGCCTGGGTCTTGTTTTAAGTGGAAATAACACTTAAATCCTTGAAATGTGGAATTCTTTACTTCAGAGGCTCAAGGCTTCCCTGGCAGACTCTGCAGTTTTAGAGGACAGATTTTTCTGTTCTGTTTAAGGAGGTATCACAAGCAATGTCTCTTTAGAACTTTGCGCATGCAGTAAAAAAAATAGAGATGACTAATGGCTATGAGGAAGCAATGATGGCTTAGCAATATTTACCACTCCGATTTAGCCTCTCTGGCTCCATTACTTAGGAAATCTTCCTGAATTTAATTCGCCTCAGTTCTATAGCCAACAGCTGTCCACAAGAAAATAAAAAAATGTCCCAACTCCTCCAGAAATAATGATTTCATGTTTCTCCTAAATTCCTTTCGCTGCACAATCAGAACGGACCCTTGTGCCCTCCAGCATGTGGTGCGTCACAACGGAAAACCTTGCGTCGGACAGCCAGAGAAATACAGGCAGAATAAATGAAAACTTCTCTCTCAATGCTTTTTTTCATGAGGTTTCCTCTATGTTTCTGCAATAGTTGATCGAGAGGAAGGGGAAACGTCTGACCTTCATTGCGGAGCCCGGCTCTGGGGCCGAAGCTGCCAACCACACCGGGCCTGTTTGGACGAGGATGCTCCTGTAAACTCTGTGCTGGCCTCCCACCCCTACACAGGTCGTGCTGCTTTTCCGTTTACGTCTAGGTGTCACAATATTTTGTCTCTAAACACTTAGGTTAGTACATCTAGAGACCAGCTGTTCCGAAGTATTTAAGGCAATACAAGGACATGGATACTTCATATTTTTTAAGTTCTAATAAAGTTGGTGTCCTAATATGCTCAGCCTAAAACCACTGGACAAATGGCTTCTGGTAACTCATTGGAGTAGTATTCATTCCACAATACACTTTTTCCTCCAGAAACTTAGCATTATTATGATGTTTTAAGACATTTATTGCTATACATGAGTTTTATTTTTCTTTGTGGGCAAAAGGAAATATTTTTCTCCTTTACTATTTTAAGTGACATCAAAATATTTGCTTAAATTCTGCCAGTGCTGTTTGTGGCTTTTGAGTCATTAAATTGTTTATTAAAGCAGTTGGTTTTAATTTAATAGAGGTTTCTTAAGATCCAAATGTAAATTTTAAATGGAGTATAAACAAATAAATGAACAAGCGTATCCTAACTCTCAAAGGTCAAGGAGGGATTTTTTCTAAAGCTTTCATCAATATTATGTGTGAGAAAGGACTGTATCAGCTGCACACCAGCAGCTCAGACATGCAGCAATGTAGAAAAATACCAGAACTACATTGAATTATACAGCAGTTCTTGAATTCTCTTTCGCTCTCCCAAGCCACCACTCGCAGCCGGTGCTTTGATGCATCGTTAAATTGACTGTGAGGCATTACTGTTGTTCGAACAGTGACAGAATTGATTGCCACCGAAGCACGAGAAATTGCGCTTTCTGAACTGCAAATGGTCCAAGAAAGTGTATTCAGGACAAATCACATTTCTTGTGGGGTAAATACATAGGTCAGGTCAGAGATTGGAAGAACAGATTAAAGGTTTCTGTTTCTAAGGAATCCGAGCTATTAGAATTTGAGGCTTCAACAGGAAGGAGGATTCTTGACAACTTCGGAAGCTTTGGGCCATTCTCCACTGGCAAAATCCTCTAAGAGTTCACATGAGTGAAAGCTGCGTCATGTCAGTATTTGAAAGTTTCATAGCTTAAAGATCAGGTTTTTGATTTGCACAGCAAACCACCTTAAAATTAATAAACGGTTTCCCTAGTTCACTGAAATATAACTTGTGGCTTTGACAGTCATGGCAGATTTTAGTTAGCAGAATTATGAATAAATGTATGGGACACACAATTGTTTTCCCAGTATATAAAGTGCTTGGCTGCAAGAGGTCCCAAGGAAAAGCACTTTAGAGAGCTTTGCAGAAAGTTGTAACCAGTTATTCTCCATGAATCAGGTGCTTAGTTTATAACAGTTTAGAAGGACCCAAAAGTTCAACGTTACAGCTGTTAAATGTTTTAGACCCTTTTACCAGGAGTACCTTACTAAACAGAAGGTGATGTTTAGCATGATTATGTAACTTTGATTTTTGTTTAAACTCATAAAACATGAATTTCCTGATTTTGCTGGTCCCAATGTACCCAATAATATGGAAAATGTTGCTCTCCCCAAACCTTTGGTAGTTTTTTTCTTGTATAAAAATATGTTCTAACCCTCATGAGCATAGTAAGCACAGCTGTAAAACCTTATAAATTTACATTTTTACAGAAAAAAATAACCAAGTTTTCTAACAAATTATTACTTTAAAAATGTGAACTGTTTTGTTTACTAAGCTAAAAAAAATCCTATTCTCACGCGCAGTTTTGGAAATATGTAAAGGTATGGATGAGCAGGGGAGGAAAGAGTTATTGCCTTTCACCAACTCTTACCGGTTTTTTAGCTTTATTTATGTTTGTGCTGGGGGAAGCGAACGTCTGTTCCTGTAAATGGTAACAAAAGACAGATATTTCGGTAGAGATTTAAAATTTGATTGTAAAACAAAGTGTGTATGTTAAAACAATATGTGCAATTTATTGTACTTTTTGCACGGAAGTCAGACCGTGTTTAAATCATAGGAGATTTTCTAAATAGAGAGCATGGGAACTGGTAGCGAGGCAGCTCAGTGGTGCACTCAGTCTCATTCCTGAGAGTGCTCAGCTGCTGCGGAGAAGGCTGGGAGAGGCGGACGTGGTTCTTAAAGAGACGGACACATTTACTCCCAACCCAGTCACAGAGCAGCCAACTCCTGCTTTGCAATGAGAAAATTCATATTATAGAGATGGAATGTGTTTTCTATGAAGGAAATTTCCACTTAGGTTAAAATAAATAAAGAAGTAAATAAATAAATACATAAATAAAATATTTACTGAAAAGTATCTCCTTTTCCAGTTTGGAAGTCTTAAATTTTTAGTTTTTAAAGTTTTAGAATAGAAAATTTTGGAAAGAAGACACTTCCAATATTATTTTTCTACAGGAAATTTTTGTGGAGGTTTCAATGGGTGTTTGTTTCAGTTGAACACTGTAATTTAATAGTCTTATTATTCATGTATTTTTAATCTTGGTAAGCCAGTGTCCTCAGTGAGAATTTCTGGCAAACAAATGATTCTGTGTGGTTTGTTCCATTATTTTCAACTGCTGTTCTGTGTTTCAGCTTGAAAGAATTATGAACACCAGTTGCCCATGCAGCTTCCGTACCCCGTTCAACATCTGCTTTGACGCAGTCTCTCTTTTTATCCTCACATCTCCTTTGTTTGGATTTTTTGTGACATGGAAGTATTCCCAAAGCTTGAAACGTTCTTATTCCTCAGTTCTTAACCTTCCTTGATGCTTCACATTGTATTTACAACCAGCGTGCCGGAGAGGCTGTTTCTGGACTCAGACCATGCCCGAGTAGATGTTGGTGTTGGGTCACAGGTTGGACTCGATGATCTCAAAGGTCTTTTCTGGCCTTGTGATACTGTGACGCTGTGACTTTTCTGGTGCAGGTGACGTTGCAGGTAAGGAAAAGTGATGGGCCAAGACAGAAGTTATGGGAAGTGACGGAAAGCAATATCCTGTGTGCAGGGAAAATGAGATTAAAGGTTTTGCGAAGGGGGCAAGGCTGGGCAATGAAACGTGCGTACACATTTAGCAACCACGTGCACTCTGCTCTTGCCCGGCAACACCACATGCAGTTCACTCGTACAGGGAGGCAGTAGAAGCAATAACATCCCCCGTACCGTGTCACGTAGCGTCTCTGAAGCTTTCGGTTTAGCTGCCGTCCCCGCTATGGGAACTCAGGAAGAGCTGCTGTGGGTGGGGTACCCGCAGAGGTAGGAGCTAATCTCTTTTCTTTAAGAAAACTCTCTATATCCTTAGAAAACGCACTCCATTGCGATTTTTGAGCAGTAGGGAAGAATATTATTTTCAAATAAAAAGAACAAATACCGCTCCCCTGAAATCAAAAAGAATAAAAACCAAATAGTGAATGAGTTTTCCTGCTCTCGGCAAACTCTGAGTAAGCACTGCAGAGACGAGAGGCAAGGCGGCAGATTGTGCTACACCCCCTTCATTAAGAGGCAAACCATTCACAAGCTCCGTTACACACTGGTAAACTGCAGAAGAGTTCCTTATATTTGTTAATAACCCCTGAGAAGTGTTCCCGCCCGAGGGGAGCGTCACCGTGCAGCCACCCCACTCAGAGCTCAGAGAGGGTTTGCTTAGGCTTGAGTTTCTTTGGGACAGGGTTTAGTGGGGACACAGGCATGGCTGGACTCGGTGATCTCAGACGTCTCTTCCAACCTTGTGATTCTACGATTCTGGGCTGTCGGGCTTACGGGATACAAGGGGTTGGTTTGCAGTCAAATTGCACACAAAAGGAGAGGTATGTGAGGGGCTCCTTACACCCACAACCTGTTGGTGTTCACTGAGTCTCTCTACTCCCCACAGGTTCCCCAGAGGAGCTCTCAGCTCACCTGTGCCAGGCTTTGCCTCCTCTGGAGCCTGAACAAAGCTGCTGTGGGTTTGGCTAAGGCGAGGGATTGACTGCATCCGTCACAAACCTGGTAGGGGTCTTGATAGAGCTCTTTCACAGATAAAACTTTTTGCACAACAGTCTCCTTTGAAAAAAATTCTTTATAACCAGTCCTTTTAAAATTATACTCAACAACTCAGAAATTCCAGCTGCAAGCAGCTGAAATCCTAGGCCACAGTGTGTTTTTTAAGACAACACATAGCTGCTAACAGATATAATAAAAGAATACATAAAGTACTATTCCCCCCCCCAGAATTGACTCATATATAAAGGATCTTACAAGAAATACCCTTGTGTTCACTCTTTGGTGTGTTGCTTAATTAAATTGTTCTCTAAAATTGCTGGTTTGACACTACCCTAAATTATTTCATTCATTTCACTGAATTTGCATTATGGCCAAAGTTGCAAAAATCATGTCTCAAATTAAAAAGCCTAAGCTCTTACACCTGAGTCAAAGTGAAAGTCCCAAGTTTAGCAATGACCTGACCATCAAAAACCTAGGATTCCACTGCTGCTGGGAGGGGCTTGGACTCCGTCCCCACACCACCCTTGGGCTGCTGTAGATGGGCTGCGTGGCCGCTCTGAGCGAGTCATTGCCTGGGGACAATTTTATTTTGGAGGTTTATTACTCAGCTCAGTGTCTCGAAAGTGCTCAGTGCATCACCGGGTGAGTAGTTCTGCTTCTAAACAAGGCGGCAACCAAAAATGGGGCACGAGGCGAAGGATTGGTTCAAACTAGTATTGCCCCAGAGAAACACCCTCGTGAGCCCACGGCCACAGAGGATATGTTTGTGTCAGCAGGGAGATGTGGAGGAAAGCTGGAAACATTAATGCAAGTCTAAAAAGTTAATGTTTTCACCACGGGACAGAAAGATTTGAAAATATATTTTATTTTTTAAGAAGCCAGGAGCCAAGGGACGCTTGTTCCACCAGTGAGGGAGCAGGGCTGGACTGGTTCTCCCCTGCTGGAAGTCCCCACAGCCAAAGCCCAGGAGCAGGAGACACACGCGGAGCCCCAGCACTCTCCTCCAGAAACTGACCAGGGAATGTAGATAAACCCTGCATTTACCCCAACAAGGCACAATTTGTATCTTCCAATTCACTTAAAATTTTAAAGAAGTATTTTCTTTGGGGTTTATCCCAAGTGAACGTCCCTGCTTGCCCTTCCTCCCACCCTGCCAGCCCTGCTTTCTGGCTCACTACAAAGCTGTCAGACCAGAGAAAGACCACAGGTATTCACGTCATGCTAAGTCATATTTTTGGGGATCCAAGTCCATTTTTTCAGTTGCCACAATTAGAATTTTAGCAATTTCATGCTTTGACAAGAACAAAAAAAGATCTGCAGTTGCTCTTCCAATCCATTGTGGTAATTTTTTGTCTACCTGCTCCTGCCAGCAATTGGTGGCAGAGGAAATAGATCCATGAAAGCAGCCGTTGCCTTCACTTTGTCTTATTAAAGAGCACTGATTTTTGTTGGTAAGGGATAAAATTTGATCAGCAAAGAAAAGATTTGCCTTTAGAGTTATTGAATATTAATATATGCATAAGCAGTTTTAAAAAATATAAGCTTGGATTAAAAAAGCGCTTGTTTGTTAGAACTAAAATTCTACAGTGACTTTATTTTTGTATATAATGGCATTGAGATAAAAAATTACCCTCTGTGTATGTTACCAAGTAGCAACTTTCTCTTTTAGAAAACAGTACAATTAATTTAAACTGTACTTTAAAAACCTAGTTTGGAAAATCAGTAACATATATTAAACAGAAGAAAAAAACCCAAGAAAATCAATTTAAATATCTTGAGTTATAAGTCTTCTTTTTTTTTTATACTGATACCTAAGACTATGTCACACAAATGTGACATGATGAGTCATCGTGCAGTCTGGTGACACTGCCAAAGAGAAAAGACAAGGTCAGAGACTGGTGGGGGAAGGAAGATGTACAAGGAAATAATGAGATGATGCCTGTTAGCGCCACAGCAGTTTCAGCGCATGAAAATCAAATTATTGTGAATTTCCTTGAAACTTCATACAGTAAAAAGCACTGCAGAGCTCTGCAATAGCTGCTTCAAAACAAATGTCAAGTGCTTTGTGGAAATACCGAACTGTGAACTGTCCAGAAAGTTCTGCCTCCCAAGTTATCTCTGGGAATCGTGTCCCATGTTTAAGTTAGAAGAGCCTGAACCGAAGGCAATATTTGTAAATATAACTGCTGTATTTTTTTCAGCTGAAAAATCCAACCTCGTAATCTGGGATCCAACTGAACTGGGATCAACGTTAGCTGAAATCCTGCATTATGTAGGAGTTTTATGTGAAATTCGCTGCCTGAGCACGGCTTGTGGATACGTACACAAGGCTCGGTTCATCGAGGGAGGACTTTATTCTTATCACCCATCAGCCAACGTGGAATTCTCACTCTGACTCCACTGTAGATTGCGTTCAGTATAAACTTCCTGCGTTGAATACCATTATTTCTAAAATAACTTGAACACTCATTTGTGTATTTCCCAGAATGCCACTTTGGGATATTGGTCAGACTTTTAACCCGTATAAAGCTGACAATTGTTTCTACTCCAAATAAGCACAAAGTTTCACTATCCCAAAAGCTCTGTAGGTTTGATAGAAAAAGGAATTTTTGAAAGATGCCTCAAGTCCAATACTATCTTAAACAAAAGAGTTATCTCTGAAAAACCACCATTAACTATCAGGTCTGTATAAAAACTCTGCCTTGTTTACTGACGTACCTATAGAACACCCCAAAAAGCATTGCTAAAGCCAAATATTACACTGCTCTAAATTACTGGTTCAATGTGTTTAAGTATTGTTCATTATGAAAATATAGCTATGCCAGTACGATAACTTGCTCAGAGCTTCAGAACAGATTTACTGTGTTATTTGTGATAATAGAAGCTGAGAGCAGTTTTTCTGATGGCAGAAATACAGTTAGTCTGTAGCTGTAGATCTTGTAGAAATGCAGCTCAGCAGGGCCAAGCAAACCCTGAAATTCTCCTTTCCTAGAGGGCTCCTGCACAGATTTAATCAAGGATCCTTACTTTTTTGCTATCTTCTTGCTAAAAGAATCATTCCTCGGCTGGCAAAGGGACCCTTACAATCTTTTCATGCCACTGTGAACCCTTAGCATGGCCTTGGGAATGAATCAGTGATGAGAATTGTGTTCAGAACACCTGACCGAATCCCTCATGGAAAACATAAGTTCCTTTCCTGTTCTCCTACCTAGATCATTACTGGGTAGTGTTGGCTTACTCACTAATGGCTGTTACTTCCCAAGAGGATTTTTATACATAAATAATTTTTTTCTCTTTATTAATCTAGATTTCAGCTGAAATGTTTGTTTCTGTGCATTTTTATTTGGAAAAGTCTGTCTTACCTTTAATTCAGTCTCTGTGTATTTGTGTGTGTGTGCACAGGTGAAGAGACTTACTTTTTGAATGTATTTTTTAATGAGTTAGTCAGAAATGCTAGACAGGGTTGCCTAGCTGGATGCCGTTTGTTTCTCAGAACCAGACCACTCCTTTGGATGATAATTAGTCTGCAGATGCCTAATTACAGAAAAATNTGTAGAAATGCAGCTCAGCAGGGCCAAGCAAACCCTGAAATTCTCCTTTCCTAGAGGGCTCCTGCACAGATTTAATCAAGGATCCTTACTTTTTTGCTATCTTCTTGCTAAAAGAATCATTCCTCGGCTGGCAAAGGGACCCTTACAATCTTTTCATGCCACTGTGAACCCTTAGCATGGCCTTGGGAATGAATCAGTGATGAGAATTGTGTTCAGAACACCTGACCGAATCCCTCATGGAAAACATAAGTTCCTTTCCTGTTCTCCTACCTAGATCATTACTGGGTAGTGTTGGCTTACTCACTAATGGCTGTTACTTCCCAAGAGGATTTTTATACATAAATAATTTTTTTCTCTTTATTAATCTAGATTTCAGCTGAAATGTTTGTTTCTGTGCATTTTTATTTGGAAAAGTCTGTCTTACCTTTAATTCAGTCTCTGTGTATTTGTGTGTGTGTGCACAGGTGAAGAGACTTACTTTTTGAATGTATTTTTTAATGTCAGAAATGCTAGACAGGGTTGCCTAGCTGGATGCCGTTTGTTTCTCAGAACCAGACCACTCCTTTGGATGATAATTAGTCTGCAGATGCCTAATTACAGAAAAATGCAGTATTTTCCACATCAGCATCCTTTTGGCACCGTCTGCAATTGCTTGTGCTTTTGGTTTAGAGATTGGTCTTGGAGTGTCATCTGGTCTGATTACAGATGAGCTTTCCGAATTCTTTGTACCTATTTTCTTTGCCCTGTCTTCATGAAATGGCGGTAGTTATTTTTTAGTAATGTATGTAGAAACGTGTCAGTCTGTTTCACACTAAAGCCAAGGCAGTGGTACATCCTGATACGTCCAGCGTATCTCCTTCCTCATTATTTTGTTGGTACAAATTAATACTGAGTTTGACAAAATGCTTTTGACAAAACTTCCATGGTGACACAAGATTTATCTCCATGAAACATGGAATATTTACACTTAGAAATCTGAGGCAATCTTTTGACCACCTCAGTTAAGGGAAAACCTTTGTAAAACCAGACTTACGTTGGGTCGCATATGCAGTGACCCAGTGCCATTTATTTATCCCAGAAGGATGAATCTCTCAACCACAGTGACGTCTAAAAATCTCTATGATTTTTAGACCTTACTTTTAACTAGGCTGGACAGGATTAAAGATAAGTGAAGAGCTTACAAAGGTTAGTTGTACTGATTTTCGTGTAATTCTGGAAAGACAAAATCAAGTTTTCTGGGTTTTTTTGCATCACGATGAGCTCTGACTCCAACTACAGGACAGAAGTTCAAGTAGCAATATTATATAGAAAACTGAAGTTTTGTATTTCATTTGATGCAATAGGACCATCATCTCAGGAACACTTTTAGAAGTGTAGACTGGTCGATCTCTCCCGTCTTTCCTTTATACTTTTAACTGCATGGACACAGAGAGCAAATTAGGTAAATTGAAGCCCTGATTTGGAACAGTCAAACTGGAAACGAGATCCACAGCGATATAAGACGCTATTGGTCTTCTATGGGAATGTGCACAGGTACTGCAGGTGCACTGACGTCTGTTGCTCCTGGATACAGAAACAAAAAACAACATGAGGAAGCCCAGAGCCAGTGTAAGCTCACTCATTCCAGAAAAGCTGAAACTTTGTTCTCCCATAAAGCAAGTTAGATATTGTAGACTTCAAAATGTCAGGTTCTCTAGCCAAGGTAAGCAGAGGTCTCCCCTTATTTCTGAGGCCACCTACTTCATTCTTCCTCCCAACAAAGAATAAGACGAAGAAAGTGCAGCCGTTTCTGAAAATTCCTGGATTTTTTTTCTGCTTTCAGGGTCTTCATGATGCAACTGAAGCGCGATCAGGCAGGGTGGTCTAAAAGCACCCAGACACCCCCGGTGAGAGCCGCCTGATGCCCAGGCGACTTGCTGCAAGGGAGGACGGGGAACGTCGCTAACGCTGCTGGTTTGCGGTCAGTGCTTACTTTTTCTCTACAAATACAGCCTTAAGGGCCTTTGAAACAACCGCTCGGGTGCTGGGGGGAGGGGGGTCCTCAACCGTGGGGCTGGCAGAGCCTTTGTTTGTAAATAATCTAAGTTCTATTTGTGCAGAGTGATTACATGTTATTCAGTCAGATATGTGGAGGGAAAAGGATGTGCACGTCACACCAGTAGGGAACCGGAAAACAGTTCCGATCTGTTTAAATAGATGGAGCTTGTCAATATTCTGGGTGTCAAGAAATACTGTTCCTTTCAGTTCCTACTGATCTTACTGCTACATCAAGTGCTTTACTACTGAAAACCAAAATCCTTGTCCTTCATCAAGCAGAATTTCCCTCACAAAAGGACAATTTCTACTCCAGACCACATTAACAAAAAAGCCCAGGAAGATTTTTTTCCTAGATTTCTCGTCTTTGCAGACCTGTTAAATCAAACTCACATTACCCTGGGACCCGCAATGATACGCTGCTATCTCTGTAGTGGTGATCCAAAAAAGCACATTGGTCATTGCAAATACTGAAACTGATAAAGGGATAAAAAATAAATAAAGAAAAACAAAGTAACAGAATGGCAACCAGAATTTGGAAGTGTTTAATTTTACGGAAACATTCAACCAAAAATACCATGGCAACAAAATCTTACAGAAATCTTGCAGCAAGTTGTATTTTGGGAAATTTCCAGGGCAAAATGAAACTTTAAGTGATTAACAATTGATTTTAATTAGCTTTAAATCAAGCATGACAAAATTACCTTGATGACATTTAAATTGCTGTAGCCAGGTGCTGGAGTGAACCCTCCCCTGAGGTGACAAATGAGCATTTACACTGTCAGACGGTTCCCTGCCAGCCTACACTTGGCTCACATTCAGACTTATTTTTTGCACAATTATATTTTTCCCTATTAGAGACTGTTTAAATTTTGCAACACTTCACTTGGAGGAAAAAAATTCTTCTTTTCCAGTTGGTAAAAAGTGTGACTTGTTTAAATGCTGCTCCTGCCACTGGAATCGTGGACACAGGTTTGAAGTCTGTTAACGCGCGGCTGTGATTGGCAGCTGAGCTCTGAGCTGAGGCTAAAAGACAACAGGAGAAAAGTGCCAACCGTCGCAGCAGCTACAGAGAGATGAACAAATGTGGTTTCATTACCTAAAAGTCATATGGTTTCCTGCCTCTCTTGTAATTTGCATAATTCAACACTGACAGCAGCTGGGTGTATTACACGTATAACTTGTTCTTGGAAACCTGGGTGCTGGAATTACAGTCGTCGGGCTGTGGGAAGCTTTTGCCACGAGACGGAGCGCACACTCACAAGGTATCTGTGGCCCAGGAGGAGCTCATTGCCACATTAGTACTGTGGACAATTTGGGAACCAATGTAATTTACAATGTACTCTTTTTAAAATATTAGATCACAGATAAAACTTGAATTTTATTTTTGCTTAGAAGTTCTTTCCGTTTCTTTGCCACTTCTTCTTGCAAGAGACGACTTCTTCCCTCTGAACACTTATTATTTTCCTTCTTTTTGTTTGCCATTCTTTGTGTTTATTTTTGCAAAATAATTTCTTTGTCCCTTCAGAGAACCCTTTTGTGTTTTGCATCCAAAATACGAACTAATTAAACAGATAATATTTTTACTTGGAAATACAATTGCTTTAAGATCACTTTCCTGGTGTTTCAACTCATTTTAGTCACTTTTCTTTCTTTTAGTTGAACACTAATCTGCTTTGTTTCATTTAGATAAATGTCTTCAGTGCAAGCGCTCCTCATTAGTGTTTTATTTTTACTTCACATCTTCCTCACCCTTTATCTTTTGGTGTGTTAGCTCGGTTTAAAATGAATCATCTTTACTTCCGCAGTTTCTTTTGCCGTGGGTAGGAATGAGGCAGCGAGGGAGAACGGCAATGTTTATCCTAGAAGGCAGCTTCCTGGAGGAGCCGTGCTGACGGCAGCCAGGGACGCCAGAGGGGACCCGTGCTCAGCATCCCGTTCACCACCCCTGCAGAAAGCCGGACCGTGCGCTGCCCGCTGCTGCCCAGGGGTCAAAGTGCCCCTGTGCCTTGGCGAGGCTCTGCCTGGTGCCCTCACGCACCGCTTCGTGCGGCAGCACGGAATAGCTGACTGTCCTGGCTCGCAGGAGCTGCCAGAGACCGCGGGCTGGCCAAGGTCCGCTGTCATCTCGTGGTCATTGAATCGTGTTATCAAACCCGAGGGCCGCACGTGACAGCCCCAAGCAAAGCAGGAATCTGGGAAGTGGTGGTGCCAGCTCTGCCGCTGCGACCGCGTCGCGCGGCCTTGCCAGGCTTCACCGCCCCAGCTGGGCAGCCTGGGCAGGAACATGGGATATCTGGAGGGAGGATGCTGGGGTTGGGATCCAGACTATCAGCAAGGGTCTGGAGGGAAGAAATCTTTCCCTATTTAAAAGAGTTCTTTCCTGCTCCCTGAATCCTACAGCTCGTCTGTAACTTCCCTACCTTATCGAAGGAAATCTGACCCTAAATATGCTTTGTCCGGGGATTCTTCAGGGACTGCAGAGCCCACAGTGCCGTTACCTTCCTCAGACTTCCCCTGTCTATCCAACAAACTATGGAAAAATCCCTAGTTAATCTTTCAATATGAAATCAGACTCTTTTCCCCACAACCACCGGACAGCATCGCTGGGGAGCTCCTCGACGGGAGCCACCAAAGGCGATAGAGGAAAGCAGCGAGAACAAAGCTCTTGGCAGCGGGAGCCAGTGCCACGTCTCTGTCTGTGGTACAGGCTACGTGGCAGGGCAAATGGGTTTAACTGGGAGCCTGGAAGTATGTGAGACTCGAAGGACTGAAATCTGTGCTGGTATAATTTCCAGTACAAGGAGGGTGCGTCAGTTCCCCGTCTGTGCAGAGGAGCGCGTTGGAGGGGCTGCTCTGCGGGGGGGCTGGGGATGAGCAAAGGGCTCTGCAGACGCCGCAGCGAGGGATGTTGGGTGTTTATGCAGTAAACAAGGAAAGACAACAAAAAATGGCAATAATCAAAGCTCAGGGGTTTCAACGGGTACATCCAACTGCAGGCTTCTGGGTGCAACTCGATTTTTAAATTATAAAAGTTAGGGGAAGAAACTGGCATTCCTCGTGTTTGGCAGTGGCCTCCATGTTCCTGGCAGGTTCTCCTGACGCAGGAGCAGGACCCGCACTCTGCTTTTCTCCCTTCCCGCTTCCCGCAGTTTCACAGCTGTTTTCTCAGGGCAGGGTTTTGCAGATGTAACTTGTGTGCGTTTTTTCCTCCGGTGCGTAGCACACAGCTTTCCTCTCGCAAAGAACATTGGGAATCTTCTTGGGAAGCCAACACGAGGAATTTTAATGTTATATATTTTAATATTGTATGAAATTAGGAAGCAACACAAACAGTGTTATTATGCATAACTATATTTGAGTCTGCGATTTTTCCTGTATGGTTTCATGCATATAAATGGAATACTCGGGGTCTGGCTGTGTGTTAACATCTCACATTTCCTTTCCTGCCACAAACGCTGCTTATTATAATAGTATGAATTGAAATATGTATTTTTACTGCTGTTCCAAATGAATAAGAAAGTAGAAACACACAGATATGGATTTGTTTTCCGATATTACCTACGTCTGTTTTACAGTCTGATAAAAGTTTTAGTTGAGCGAGCGCTGAACAAACGCAGCCCTGTACAGTATGTTTACGCAAGCATTTAACTTGCAAAATTTAATAAAACAGCAATTTAAACAGATAAGGATTAGTCAAATACAAAACCTATTAGGGACAGTCGTATAATTCAAAATAAAATTCTCAGCCATTATCAGATGTAGGAAAACCACATAAGAATCCATTAAAGAAGTTTTCAAGCTCCAATAAGTTAGATATAATAGACCTTTTTTTGTCAAACGCAAAAATAAATATTATTGATTTGGTGAATAAATACATTTTCTTAAATGATTTAGAAAGCTCTGTTTATTCATATACAGACAGTGTTTAGAATATGTAGTAGCCAGTATGTCTGCAGATATATTTATGTTGGAGTGTTTAGATTGGCTTCACCTCTGTAATAATTTATGACAGTTTCAATGTAAACCTGCCATTGAGCAGGTCATAAAGGTCCTGCATTTTAACCATCATAATTTCAGATAAACCCACAAAACTATTTCTTGCAGGAAAACTCTAGTTAGTCCTTGAATATCTTTGGGATG
Source organism: Geococcyx californianus (assembly GCA_013389885.1). Taxonomy (NCBI): domain Eukaryota; kingdom Metazoa; phylum Chordata; class Aves; order Cuculiformes; family Neomorphidae; genus Geococcyx; species Geococcyx californianus. The sequence goes on along the minus strand of VWPV01008789.1, from coordinate 31,490 downwards.
GAATTTGTTTTTTTATTTAGGCAAATTTGAAGAGCAATAAAGGCTGCATTTTAACTGGGTTTGATATTACAGTACTGGTGATAATTTACAAGATATACATTTTGTTTTGTTTTGCAGCAATAACTCTTCATTGACACTTATTAATACAAATATTCTGTCCTACAATTGATTTCAAGTCTGACTCAAAAGAGAAAGCTACTGTTCTTTTTTAAATGTTTCATTGTACACCAGGAATGCTAACATAAATGCAGTAGTGTTTTTACACACTCAACGAAGATAGATCAATGCTCTTTGTTTTTTACTTGATGGAAGTTTCTTAAAGGCATTGATTTGGGAATGGCGAGAATCATTTATTTAATTTCTAAATTTAGAAATAAAATAAAAACAAAACAAAACAAAACAGAAGAACAACCAACCACCTGTTTTCATAAAATAAGCATTTTTTTGAAAATTTTACCATTGTATTTGTGTTCAGTGAAGTGATCTTGAATACTAAGAGCTAAACTTTTTGAAAAGCTTCTCTATTAATTAGCATTTTAAAGAATGAAAAAGCAAAAAAAAATGCAAATACAAAAATTGTGGGTTTTTTTAATATAAAGAAAGCTTCTATCTTCCGCTGACCACCTTCCTGTTCCAGCCCAAGAGCACCCATCAGAGTCTGCCTCGTACTGTCCCACATTCAGGTGTTACCAAGGAAGTCCTGAGGTTCCAGGCTGACCAGCAGTTGAGTGTGGGACCATGGGAGAGCTCTTACTCCAGAAATGCATCTTGTAGGAGAAAGCCATGAATCTCCAGCTGTTTCCTGTAAACACACGAAGCTCCAGGTGAGAGAACCTTTTCACACGGTTCTGCCATGTTATTCACCCCTTGCCTGCCCTCCTCCGCCCCAGGGCTTACGGTGATAAACACAGAGGGTGCCCATGGGGAAGCTGCGAGAAACTGGGTAGAGTTTCCCATGAAAAGGAAGGAGTTAAAAGCCTGTGTTTCCCAATGAAAGACTTCACAGAGCTCTGTCCAGGCAATACGACCATTAATTTTACCAGCTTTCAATGCCACGCGAACAACATTTCTGCAAGTCCTTGCCTGATGTCGTCTCTGTAGCTTCCAACGCCCAGAATGCCAGTGGAAAGATGATTGGTTGGCTGCAGTGGGGAACGTAGGGGGTTTATATCTGGGGGGAAAGGTAACCTGTTTTATCCGGTTTGGGGGAAGTTTTATACATCCTCCACTATTTAGTGGACGATTAGTGTGGTATTTGGATACCTTGCTGGTTGAATGCTAAACGTTTATAGATACAAGGCAAAACACTGAACAGTAACTCCAGCACTACCATCTTCTTAAAATATATTTTCCTAGATTTAAAATTAAATTGGTCTGTTGTGGCAAAGCAGTTGTGCAGAGTGGGTCATACTGGTCAAAGTGCTTCATTGCACATGAGCGTGAGCCCCTGGGACTTTCCAATGTACTGATAATTCCAAACCCACTGATCTTCAAATTAAACGAAAAGCTTTTCAAATGCCATTTTTGCTAGTGTAAACGGCCTGGTAATGAAACGGAAGAGAAGCACAGTTTCATTTTTTTCTTTATGTAGTTTATCATTTATCCCCTAACAATCCTTCCCACGGCTCAGGAGTCCCTTTGAGACGAAGCAACGTACAAGCACGGAAGAGAGATCTGGTGGTGTGAACCCACTTTTTGTGTGGTTTCCTGCATTTCTCTTTGCTAGAGAAGTTCAGGAGGAACCTCAGCGGCCTTTGGCAGAGAATGTTTATTTTGTGAGTACAACAGCTAAACCATCAGAGAGCAACCACATTATTACTGAAACCATGTTTTCTTCCACTGTGGGAAAAGTCAGGCTCCATGCAGAGGCACGGGAGTGTCTGCAGGTACATGAATACAAATACGGATAACGGGCACCGGTCCAAACCGTGCGGATGACATCGCCTGCTGCTCTGCGGCTGGACCTGAGGCATCATTTCGTATGATTTATTGTCAAAAGTACATAAATCTATTGAGCATGATTTTCTCTCCACATCTTTATCTGCTTCATCAAACTATTCTACACTGCAATTTTAAAGTGTTCAAGACATGAGAACCGTGTGCCAAGCAAACGGGGACTTTGGAGACCCAGGCAGCAGCAGAGAAAAGAAACCATGAGGATGGGCAGCACAAGTGACTGCAGCCCCGCACAACACAGTGAGTGGGCACTACTGCCAGCATTCGTACAGGCAAGGGTTACTTGGCATTTCAGGGATGGAATCATCATTCTTCTGTCCACGGCAGACTCTGGGCAGGGGGAGGGTCTGTTTCCATTGGCCCCGTGTGTGTGACTGCATTGGCCACTGACTGAGAAGATGCTCTTTGGTCAGTAAACCCAGGCAAAACCCGAAGACCAGAATGTTGCTTATAATAAAAATACCTTAAATAATTCATCTTTTCCCCAGCCCCTGACTCATTCTGCAAGTTAGCACGGTCAGGAGTTGTTTAATCATTGCTGTGCTCAGATTCTCCTGAGTGGCACAGTCTTCCCTCTGCTTCTGGCTCAGCTTCTGTAGCTGCAAGCTTTCCAGGTGTGCAAAACAACTGCTGTTTCTCTTCCATGCCCTCTGCCTCTGATAACTGAAGGCTGCCAGGTTTTGTGTTTATCGTTTGACAACATCCCAATAAGGAGTCGTGGAGCCAGGCAGCGCCGCTCCAGGCTGCAGCGCGTTGGTGAGGATGGAGCTGCAGGGCTCATTACTGAGGATCCTTCCCTTCTTCACAAACATTTGGGTGATCTCGACCAGTCACCATATGGGCAGACGCCTGATTTTTTTTCCCTGGTGCCACATTTTTATTAGCTTTGCTTATAGAAATAAGGCAAAACAGAAAATGCCGCACTGGCTTCGCTCTGTAAATATTTAAGTACAGACCATGTGGACACATGACAGGTATAAACCAGACGCAAAGGGTCTCCAGGATGGTGATGTTCTGTCTAATCTGATCTAAGTGTTACTGAACATGGTACACAGTGCCTCTGAATTCAAGTGTAGTCACAGCACGATGGGCCTTTCCAAGTTATGCTGTAAAACAATCACACCGGACATAACAGAAATGCTTGGCAGGAATGCTGTTATATTCACAGCCCACCAGAAAATGACTGATACCTTGTTTGATTGTCTCACAGCTTTAGCAAGGAGGCTGAATCATGCACCCTCTCCGCCCACGTGGGCACCAAGGGACAGGCAGATTAACTCAGCCTGCCAGGCTCCACTCTCTTTTCCCCCGCTATGTGCAGCTGGCCCCTCGCAGAGCTACTAAAACAGATGGGGGTTTTTCTCTCACTCTCTTGAGCGTTTTGTCAGTCTGCCTCTCTCTGAAATGCAGTTTCTTTTGCGTGTAGCATTATGCGCCCTTCGCTGAAATCGTATTGCGTTCTCTGTGTAAGTTGGCATGGCTACGCAGCACTCGGAGCCCCTTTGCCAGTTTACACTGAGAAGCAATCCCTAAACAATTATATTCAGCAGCACTAAAAAACCACTTAATCAACAGAAAATGTAGGAGAACTTTTGGGCTCAAATCCTGCTGCCTTCAGTTTCCCAAAGTGGAGAAACTACCAAGAAACAGGGACACAGAAAGGGAGCTGGGGGAGAACTCGGAGCACAGTCAGTCTGTTCTCTCAGCAATCAGCAGAAGAAATAACTGCACAAATCCCTTGCTCTCAGTTCCATCAGCAAAAAGTAAACAAGAATGAGCAAATCAGTACTTAAAATTAAGGTATTCTCTCTGAGTATTTTATGTATTTCTCACCTTGACTGTAAATCACACAGCCTTGCAGATACTGTGCTTGATAGATAAAAATAGATCAGGGCATTTTATCACAATTCCATAAAAAGGGTAAAAATAATCAGCAGCTGCATTAATGTTGGGTTGGAACAACGTTCTTGAAGTGGGTGAATCAAGGCAGAAGAAACCTTGAAGCAAGCAGGTGTGTGAACCCATCAATCAGAGGGCGTGGCATCTGGCCTTCGTCTGAATGTCCAGGGCGTGCAGGTTTGCAAAGCCAAAGCACGGGATATTGAGGACGTTGGGTGAGGCTTTGTTCTTCTGAACTCAGTCAAGTTCTGATCGTCTCATTTGTGTAAATTTGCCCGCCACCTTCCACAGTTGCGTTAGCGTGGTTATTGTAAGCAAGACTTGGCTTCGATGTTAACTAGGTCTTCAGCAAACTAGACTTTTGTAGTCATGGAACAGGAAATGGTTCTCTGCAAATATTTACCACTGCTAGAAATTATGAATGTCACATTTACAATTACACTACTGTCTGCCTAGGGCAGGATGAATCACGTCTTTTCCTAACAAAATGATTTATCCTATAAATATTTGTTGTAAAAGCAGGACACACTATGCAAGGCAGCAAGGAAATAATTTCATCTCTTCGATTAGAAGAAGTACTCTAATTGACTTCTGACCTTGATAGTCCTACAAGGACTAACAGAAACTCTCTTACCCACTTTACACGATGCCTGTTGTGTAATGTTTAAATAAGGCTGTAATTCAGAGAAATGCTTCCCCTTGTTAAAGCGTCAATAACTCCTGGTAGAATGCTTTGTGCTTCAGCTGTGACTATTCTTTCAGAAAGGAACCCAGCTCTCTTTTAATTTCTCTTCTTTCCTTCAATGTTCTGCATGAAGGCTTACGGCTGTGTGCATGTGTGTGTGTGTGCACCGAGGAGCGAAGCATCGTGTCACAGCCATGTTCTCCTTGGGGACACCACCTCGAGCTTACCCTATCTCTACCTTTTGCTGCTGATGACGAATATTTTCCTTTAATGTTATTCATCCCTAGGTTTGTGTCCTGGGACAATGCACAAAGAAACTGGAGGGTATATTTCCATTCCGGTTTCATGTTTATTCAGATTTATTTTCTATTGAGGAAAAACCACACAATCAAAACAAAGATATGAGTGAAAAAAGAGTTATAATTAATCACGGTGGCCTGGCAGAGAGCAGCCTGAGAACTGAGCACTTGCTTATCTCCATACAGAAAGACTTAACTGATACTCAGTCACACAGGGACACATGGGGTTTTGCCTACTGGTTCAGGCTGTTTGACTTACCCTGAACGTGAAGAAAGGCACTCATGCTCGTTTGCTACATTCACAAGCTGATGAGCCACGGCCGTGTGGCCATTTTCAGCGTGTTTTGGCCAGGACAGGAGACCCAGAGAGAAACATTTCCTTCCTACACCTGTATCCTCCTTGCCTACGATCGCTGTGAGGGGAACAAAGGGCGTGTAAGACAGTCAGAACTGTATTTATTGCGATTTTGAGCCAATTCTTTCTGGAAATTAAACCATGCAGCTGTCCACTCAGTTGCGGGGACAAAGTCATCAAATGATGTGTTTCAGAGGTTCTATAATCCCAGTACCTTCCCGATTAAGAAATGGGAAGAATGCCAGAACCTGGAGAGTGCTTGGCTCCATGGCAGCCGGGATGAGCTGAGGGAGCTGAGCCTCCCCTGTGAGCATCCCTTAGCAACGGGCAGGACCCTTCCCCTGGTGTGTGCAGTCTGAGCAGGATCCGGAGCACGATGCTAGGTATGAAAAGTGAGGAGGAAAACAGCCGATGTGTTCAAATGTACACTGGAAAGAAAGGTACCGGCGTGTGTGCGAACTGGGGTGTGAAATCACGTGCCACAACCGAGAGCTCACAATATGAAACTGGATGCATTGGTGAAATCAGCCGAGCAAGGCAACTTTAGATGAAATGGTGAAGTTACCACTCCAGGTCGATTGTACGCAGGCAGGCAGCTGTCGCGGGAAGGATCAGCCCCGTGTAAAAGGTAGCAGAATTAGTGCATGTTTCCTGTACTTGTGATACAATCTTACAACTTCTTTTTCCTCATGGGATAATTTGGCTTCCCAGTTTTCATGTCTCTATATAAAAGTAACTTTTCATTCCCATAGTTCACCCCATATTTGCATAATGTTTGTGTCTGCGATTATTTTTAAGTTTCAGTCCAGGATGAATTTTAGATGAAACGCTTGCGCTTTGCTTGGTTTCGTATTTCTGACTGGATCTATGAATGCCATCTATTCTGGTATTATGGATGAGAAATTTAGAAAACAGACTTGCTGCTAAATTGGGACAATAAACGTACAGAGCATTGAGTATTACAGTCAGGTCTCTGGGGTTCATGCAGTGAATTTAATGTGGAAAATTACAGTTGTCCTTTGTTGTAAGATTTTTCTGAGCTTATATAACAAAAATACCATGGCTGAAGTGTATGAGTGCAGGTTCATCTTGTAGGAGAGGTCACCTCCAAGCTTTCTACAGCCAGAGATTTCCTGGGATGGTCCCGTCTCGATCAGGTAATTAGCGGTGCTGGCACCTCAACCAGTATTGCCACGGATACGGAAGAAGGTACTAGGGGCGATGGATATACCTAGAAGATGAGGCAGGTAGTAAACCCGGCATTTTCCATGAAATTCTACAATTGCACAGCTTTCCTGTATGCATGGGGACAGATGTAAAAGCAGACATATAATTTTTTGATTGGCAGTGCTTCCACTACTAATTCAAATGAATAAGTTATTATGAAATATGACCAAAATATTTTTAAGTCCTTTGGGGCAAAATCCTGCAGCAACAAGTATTTTTTATTCATGAAAATGAAATATAGTAAATTTCCTTTCCTGTTGTGTTTCTCGCCTGCAGGATGGAGTGGGACGAAGGAGTCCTTTGGAACACACATTCATTTGTGCACGTCTGGTCTGCCCGAGTCAGGCAAGTGAGAGAAACTCTTACAGCAAAGCAAGATCTCCAGGTACCTATGGTTTTGGAAATGTTCTATTCTGGTTGGCTAAAATCAGTATCAACAGCTGTGTCTGCTGCAAATGAGGAAGCTGTGGACAACCAGTGAGCAGTTACTGATCTGCTATTGAAAAGGCAACCCCCCTGTTGGCTCGTTGGTAAGTCTGCAATCAATACAAATTCTTGATTGTATTGTGGCACATTAAGAAAAAATTAACCTGCTCTCATTTTAACCAGGTCAAAAAGACTTTCTTAGGTTTTGACTGCCCACTTATTTTTGTTTGTTTTCATTTTATCTGTTCATAGCGAGTGTAATGGAGGCTTCTAAACTATATGTGTTACAGTTATCATGCCATATTCATTTCATAACCAATACCTAATTCTATTTTTTTTTCTGAAAAAAGAAAAAAAGAAACATTCCTGGAGCTGCTTTCTTGTCTGGCACACATGCTGGAGAAGAAATGCTCTGGTTTTCAAATTTTTCTTGCTGTTATTTCAAGAGGCAAAAGTAGATGCATGTCCAAAACATTTTACTGCTTGTAAAGTCCTTCTGTATTTTAACGTGCTTCGGTATGACAAAATAAGAGGGTATCTTTGAGTGCAGTAAGTCTCATTTTCCTGTGTACTTTAATTTATTTTTCAGTCATTTCAAAGTGACTGTGCAGCACTCTATATATTGTGGAAAAAAAAGCCCCTAGAAATGCTAGTCCTGTCTAAAGTGAGAATAATTGGCCCTGACAGAGAGGAAAGTAGTAATTGGAATGAGCCTTGTTTAAATAACAGTTTAAATTTTCTTCCCTTACTTTTCCGATTATAAGCACTGTAAAGCAGGATTTCTTTGCTTTGGGTGTTTCACAGTCGTTTCTGTGTGCAGCGTGCCCAGCGGTACAACCCAAGAAATGAGCCCAGCTACAACTTGGAGTAGACGTTGAGTTTGGCGTCCTTAGGTACAAACCTGCCCTTCCATTGCCGTTAGCACAGCACCACCCAAATATTCAGCAGGCTGGAGCAGGACAGGCTAGTCACATCCTCTAATTCCTCTCGGTTATCATCACTCCTTCGTTCTGAACGGTCAAATGGAAATTCAGATGCAACACTAGAGGAGGAAAAACGTGCTTAAAAACTTGAGGTGTGAATACACTTCCTGTTCTGCTAAACACCCTCCTCACTGTGGACATCCAGGAAAAACTAAAGTTACTGCAGTTTTCAGCCCTCCTCTGCGAGATTTTGGTTGTTCTTAAATAGAGTTCTGCTCAGAGCTGTGAGAACAGGTGTTCTAGAAAGCGTTGGAGCCTCTCGCGGTTCGGTGCTGTAGGGTGGCTGAATGGTTTCCCCTGGAGCACATCTGTCTCAGTGGGGCTCTGGGCCGTCACGTCTGCCCTCCTTCAAAATGTCTATGGCAAATATAAATCAAGACAGGGATTGATCTGAGGCTCTGGAGGGATGAAGTGACATCTGCAGAGGAACAAATGTGTCCTGATTTGCAGAATAACATGAAAAATACTGTGAGCTTGGCGATTTCCTGCTGCGGCTTTAACAGGCTCCTCCCCACCAGAAGCCCTGCTCATCTCAGGGGTCAGTTGTCCCTCTGACGTTTCATTCTTGTGCCTAAGCCTGCAGATAAAACCTCCAAAGAGACTTAGATGACCTCAGTTTGGTGTTTGTTTTTCTAGTTTTTTGTTTTGTTTGGGGTTTTCTGCATGTTTTTTTATTCATTGTTTAGTTGTTTTTCCTTTTTTGAAGGAAACAAAGTCATAGGTGAAATTTGCTTCCATTAGTAGAGTGATAAACTTCTACTGATTTCAATAACAAAGACTTTAATTCATCTGAAGCAGTGGCTGTTTCACCTTTTGAATAGTGAACTCAGGTGTCTGAAATTCAGGATTCAGAATAATTTAGATTCTTGATGCTGTCTGAGCTGTAAAATGGGGACCAGTAATTGTAATAATTAATGATTTATGAGGCCATTTTCCATTGATATCTATTTGACTAGAAAAATCTGAACTCTTAGCAGACCTATCAGCACGACAACTACAGCTATTAGGGAATTTAATAGTGAAGAGATTACAAGATGAGAACAGGCTCTTCAGTTAGTCAATATGTATAGTTTGCTCTGCATACCTCTTGCAATATAGATGATGTTACATCAGCTAACGGTGCTTTTTCACCTGATTTTCTTTAATCTTCCCAAAGACATTCAGTATTTTTTAATATTGAGCTTTCTGGGTTCTATGTATATGTGGAAAATGCTAACGTTTGTTGGAATAAAATTTGCATGAAGAAGAACGTGGAGATTTTGTGAAAATTTCTGATTTTAGTAGCAAAAAGAAAATTCTAACCACAAAAAATATTTCAGTTTGATTTCAATTTCTGCTCAGGTGCGTTAACAAAATGCCTTACAAGAGGTATAGTTCAGCTGCTCATACCAGGCCTCTTCTGCTGAACTACAGCTCCCACAGAATCAGAGAATCATGAAGGTTGAAAAAGATTATTAAGTCCAACCGTCAGCCCGACACCACCGTGCCCACCAAACCCTGTCCGGAACTGCCATAACTACACATCTTTTTCATCTCTCCAGGGATGCTGACTCCATTGCTTCCCTGGGCAGCTTCTTCCAATGCTTCACTGCTCTTCCAGTAAACAATTTTTTCCTAATATCTAGTTTAAACATCCCCTTGTGCAACTCGAGGTCACTTCCTCTCACCCTATTCCTTCTAACTTAGGAGAAGAGACCAACAACCGCCTCATCAAACCCTCCTTTCAGAAGCTGCAGAAAACAAGGAGGTCTCCTCTCAGCCTCCTCTTCTCCAGACTGAACAGCTCAAGGTCCCTCAGCCACTCCCAGAACCCCCGTGCTCTCCACCCTTCACCGGCCTCGTTGCCCTCCTTTGGATACACTCCGGCCCCTCGATGTCTTTCTTGGAGTGAGGGGCCCAAAACTGAACCCCTGAGACACCAAAGGCTTGGAGTCTTGGAGAGCTGCACTATCTCTGCCCCAGACTTTCCTCCACAGCAGCACCTGGTGGGGAAAGCAAGCTGGTGGGGTGGGCAAGTGCAAGAAGCATTTTCGCCACAATTACTGTGAGCATCGACCTCTCAAGAGCATTGTGATACTTTTTTTTTGCAAGGAAGTGCTCTAAACTGGCAGTCTGCGATCTTCTTCAGAGGTTTAGGTTTGGAAGCTGAAAAGCCTTCACACGCAAGGACAAGCCTGGGGTTGCATCAGACTGGTTCCTGTCTGGCTCAAATATACCTGGTCCTTCTGTATTGTGGATCAAGAGTTCAAGTACAAAATGACACCATGTTTGAAATGGGCAGTTCCAGTGTAAGCAGCAGCTGTGAGTGCAAGAAGCAATGATATTGCCATCACACCCCGAACAGTCAAAACTGTTTGGAAATCTCATTTGTTTTTCATTAGTTACCACAACAGTTTGAATAAAATCCTGTTCAATCTCACCATAGAGTACTTTGGAAATGTTAGTCTGTTATTCTTTAAACAAAGTTCAACAGCTATTAACAGAGTACTTGTTTATGATCTTCTATAAATATTATGTTTCTGTACTTCTTTGAAAATGTGGACTTTTTAATTTCATTTTTATTTTAGTAAAAACTGTAAAATTATGACTCACCAGCTGCAGAGTGCCAAGACAGGATATTTCCCAATATATGGGGCAAACAACATTTTCACGTATTTTTGTTACCAATCGTATAAAACCCAAGCTTATTTTTATAAATGGCTCCATAGGCCTGCACCATAAAAGTTGCATATAATTTTATCCCAGTTTTCGGGGATTTTGATGCCCATTGCCTAGGGAATGTAAACTCTCATATTCCTGAGCAAAGTCGACTTTTTAGTGAAACCCACTCATTTTCGTGTAGAAGTGGCCACCTTTCTTCTGCTCAGCCAAGATCTCACAACCCACGCTGAAAGCTGAACCGGACAAAAAAAAAGAGCACATGCTGCTATGAAGTTTCAACGCAATGGCACAAAAGGAAGCTGCAAAATTAGCAAAGGATGAATTGTGGTATTTTTTTCTATTTCTTTGAGTGCCTATTCTTGTGGCGTAGCCACACAAACATCACCACTTACCTGCCAGTACTCCAGAAAAAAGGTATCTTAAATTAATGAAGGGAGGAAGCTTCACTGTGTTGTGGTGGTTATAAAGCTTATAATAATAGCTGTTATAATAATAAAACCTCTAGTGGTTTACCCCGGGGACAGTGAATGTGCCTGACACAAAGGAGTTCTGTTGAGCTACTTGTACAATTAACATGGGGACATTAGCGTGTAGTTTAATCCCCAGGTGTATATTTTGTAATAGCTTAACCTTCTCCTTTATGAGTATCGCTATTAAAAGCAGTAGATTTACATTTAAATACATTGAATGAGTTGTGGCATTGCTTTCACTTGTGTGTAAACCTTTCAGTGGCTTTTCTCAAAACTGAGATAAAATTAGACCATAGATTCATGGAATTGTTTGGTTGGAAAGGACCTTTGGGGTCATTGAGACCAACCGTATCTGTCCACTCCTATGATAAAATATCCCTGAGCAGAAGATGCAGCTTTATGGTTTGGCACACAGTAAGGCATCCCAGTTTCACACAACACCTTTGGTTTTATCATTATTTGAGCTGCTGTATCTTTCGCCTCTTAATTGAAAAATAGACATGCAAGATTTTGTCTAAAAGAATAACCAAACCTTTTAATTATTTAAATTGAGTTTGTGCTTTTTGTTCCGATTAGTTTCCAAGTGGTGTCGAGGCACAATATGAATACCCCAGATCTGGCTTGAGTAGAGGTCAAATGAAAGCCCTAGGGTGTTTCCTCTTTAATGCTAAAAGCCTGAGGAATAAAAAAGAAAAGTTGCAAGAGTGGTAAACAAATTCCAAAGAGAGCGGGTTAAGTAAGTAAGAAGAAAACATGAACGTAGAATTTATCTTGGGAGAAAGGAAGAAGGCTTACTGTAAAGGCTGATTGATTGACTTCATTATCTTCTACAAGGAAATCCTTTGATGGCTCTGAAGAGAAAGCTTTTAGGGAAAATGAGACCTTCAAATACAACAGCACATGCAACACCACTACAGGCTGTAGAACACAAGTACAGCTTTAGAGAACAATTAACAGAGGCCAATGAGGTGCAAAGAATGATTTGGAAATTTACGTTGAGTTTTAGCCACAGGGAACAGGGCCAGAGGAAGGTGGGAAGCCAGTGTCTGACCAAAGGGAAACAAAGGCCAGGGAAGCGTAAGGAGCTTGTGCAGGCTTAGTGAAAGGAAGCAGAGTGGTTTAGACTTAAGGACTCCAGCAGTAAGGCACAAAAAGTGTGTGGAAGGAAAAACTGAGACAAACATTGCTTAAGTCTTCTGTCTGCTGTTCCTTGGCTGCGCATCGCCATAAAGAGCCTGACGCCCTGTCCCCGGTGCCATCCTCCCAGGTGCTGTGTGCTGCTGCTGTGTTCCCCACGTACAAGGCCAACTCTTTGACTTTTCCTCTCAGGTCCAATGCTCCAGCACCCCCTTCGAGCCCATCCTCTCTGGAACACATCCTGGGGTTTCAGCACCTTTCCTGCACTGAGAAAGCCGTAATCGGAAACAGCACTGAGGTGCAACCTAAGGAGTGCTGACTGAGCAGTGCCAAACCCTTCCTTCCACCTGCCGGCCGTGCTGCTGATGATCAGTCCTTTACTGCATTGGCTTCGCTGCTGCTCATTGAGACCTGCTGCCCACCAGGACCCCCAGGTCTATCCAGCAGAGCTGCTCCCAGCCAGCCCACCCTCAGCCTGTCCCAGGGCAGGGACGTCGGTCCCTCCCCAGTGCAGGATGGTGCCTTTGTCCAGGTTGAATTTTACAAAGTTCCTCTCAGCCCCTTCCTCCAGCCTGTCTGGGTCCCTCTGAAACAGCAGCGCTGCCCGCGAGTGTTTTGCCTGCTCCCTGCTCCATCGATGGTGGTCACACACTCGGTCCCCCTCGGCTCACATTAGGAGTGCTCACAGGCACTATTCTGTTTGAACAAATAGCCAGCAGAAATGAAAAACAAAGTGTAGCATTAAGACAAAAACACATAGCTATTTAGAAAACTGTTATGGGAAGAAGCTTATCCATGGTTCCTTGTCAAAACTCAGATATCAACTGGATTTCTGCACTTGCCTATTCAGGCTCCACCCTTGTCCTTAACTGGAGGAAGAAACAGGCAGTCATGGGTTTAGAATTAAAAAGCTACGTAGGTGCATTTGAAAAATGGCCTGAAAATATACAGAGAAATGCATTAAGGGCAATGGGAAATACAGGGAAAATGAGCTGGAGAAAAACAGGATAGCGATGGGCTGCCTGGCAGGGATACTCCAAAAATAGATGAGAATTTTAATGAAGCTGAAAATGAGTCTGCAGAATCATTCGGTTGTGGAAAAGCCAGGGCCACACCTGGGTAGATGGGAAGTGTTTTACACAAAACCTGTGAGGTAGCTTGTGCTACTGGGACTGGTGCGTCCGCAGCCGAGTACGGTGCCTTGCGCACTGAAATTCAAGAAGGGCCTCGGCACATCAGGAAAATACAAAGAGCAACAAGTAGAAAATTAGTACTAGGAAAGGCAGAAGGAATTAGGATTGCTCAACAGCGGGAAGGTAAAGCTGAGGGTTGATATAACAACAGTGTTTGAATGTAAATGTACACAGAAGAAGCTGTTAAACCTTACTGCATATTTGGGTTGGGTAGGACAAAACCCAATGGATTTAAACTACAGCACAGGAAGCTGAGGAGATCTATCAGGAGAAACTTTTCAATAGTAAAGGTATTGAAATACTGAAAACGGTTGCCAGGTCTTTGGCATGATTTGGGATGACACAGTCAGTACTGGCTCTCTGACCCCTGCTGGTATTTTAGCTTTGCTGAGAGCCAGCGCTGCACCAAGCTGAGCCGCGTTCTTTAGTCATGCGTGAGGCTAATGTCCTGTCTCTAGCAGAAACTACACAAGTAAGCTGCTCTCCTTTTCTGGTTTCAGCTGCTTATCTTAGGTTTTAGAAAATGTAATTATGGGTGGTGGTCATCTGTTTCCTGGAAAGTGTTATTCTGCTGCTGCATCAATGCTGACTCAGCAACTTAGTCCAATTTTAATAGACTCACGCAAATCGAAGTGGCTACAAAAATGATCTGTCTTAGAAAATGCAAAGTCACACAAGCTGACAATGATCCTAAGCTCCCTAATCTTTCGGAGAACATTCACTTTGACGAATTTTCCCCTTATTCAAAGAACTGTGTGACTGAGAAGTATTTTAATGACACCAAAAAGAAAAACAAACAAACCAGAAGACAGGAATTTTCCTGTTCTCTCAGGAATATTGTTACTTAGAAAGAGGGAATTTCAGTGATGTAAAACACTGTATTGAAGAGTTATTTTTATGGGAAAACTTCCAGGAGAGAACTGTCCCTTAAACAAGAATAAACATGACTTCATGCATATTATTTCAGATCTTCCAGAGTCCACATGATGTGTTAAAATAAGATTAGAGAAGTATCCCACTACAAGTCTGGATGGCTATTTGACAGACTGGATGTCTTTTGTTAGCTGGTATATTTTACTGCTAATACGTTGTTCTCTGAAGTTTCACCACATAGAGAAGGTTAGAGGGAGTGTTTGAAGACAAAAGCGATGTTATCATCACATAACTTAGCTAGAATTCCTATAGCCAGTCCCCAGAGCCAGACACTTGAAGCCCAAGTGAGTTAATTGTCAAAACTGAAATGGCAAAAATTCAGCCTAAATTTGGCCAGACATTTTTATTTTAGAAGTTAAAAATCATAGAAAGAGTGAACACACATCTATATGTTCAGGGACAAAACCCATCAGTATTTTTATAATTTTTTCTTTATGGAACAGTCTCTGGAATGCTGTGGTTCGGAGCGTCTAAAGGTGGAAAGAATATAACTATGGTCTTTTGAGACAAATTCAGTGCTAACGATTCATTTCTAAAGAAACAAGTTACTACTTGCACGAGGCATTAAATGCTTATGAACATCGAGGAAGAGAAGTAGAAAGCAAAAATCAACCATTCCTCTTAACCAGTTTGCTGGAGTGTAATTCCTGTGATTTAGACACATCTATAGGCTGTTTAGTTTGAGGCAGGCTCTGTGCTTTTCAATTTTGACTGAAGAGTTTTGGTACTTGCTGAAAGAAGGGTGGAATGAAGTACTGGCGTGAGAGGATGCGACGTGTTTGTGTTCATCTGCCCTGTTTCCACGTGCGAAAGCCCAGGGTGCCAGCCGGGGCTGGGAGGCTGAAGCAGAGCAGGATTGTTCGGAAGCGTGGACTGGTTCTGTACACGAAGCCTGGGCAGACAGCGAGTTGCTTGCCCTGCCGTAACAAGCTGTGCTCATCCCCTGCCTGGATAAATGCTAACGAGTGCTACCGTGTGCCTGCAAAGACAGAGCTGCTTTCTAAAGTACTGGTCCCAAAGTCTTGCGTTAAATGTGCTGCGTAGGCAGCAGCAGTGCCACAGGCAGTCTGTGACCACCGCTGGCTAAGCCAGCTCGCCCGCGCCCGCTGACCAGGATGCAGCACTCATGACTGACGCTTCTTCATCCTTCCCTTGCCTACCAGCAAGGGTTTGTGGGGTGGAGAGAAAACCAGTAATGATCTTTACTTTGCGTTTCGTTTTAACCACAGAATGTTTTCTAGTGCTTTGTTCAACCAGATTTTAAAATACTCCAGGGATAGGGCTACAACCAAAAATCCAAGCCCAGCGGGTGCCTAATCCACAGCCTATTAGAATTTGCTGCATTTTTTAAAATATTTTCTAGATTTTCAAGAATTTCTTTTGGAATTTTCCGCAGACTTCTTTAGACCTAACTGTCCCCTTCCTTGACTGGTCACTGTGGTTAAAGTTCAATCCCTTTGTAGCACAAGACAGTCTGAGCTGTCTAATTAAAACCCAATATTAAATCAGAATATATTAATTATAACCAAAACACGTCTAAAAACATACAAACATGCACCTTGCTTTGTATGTCAACTGTCAATACAAGCCTCTCATTTCCTATTCGCAGTGTCAGAAGGCCACATTAGCCAGTAATTCAAGTCTGTGGACAGTAGACATTTCTCTAAAGACGGTGTTTCAAGAAATATTAAGTATTAAAAGGTTAAAAACTAAGAAAACAGTAGCAAAAGAGAGAGAAAAAACTTCTCCCATCAGGCCAATTGATTCTAAGGGCAGGGTCACTGAATGTAGCATTATTTCTCCTGGTCATGTTTCTTTCCTACCAGAGCTCCAAAGTAAGCTAACTGTGTAAGCGGGATTGAAATACACAACCCCCTTGTGACTGGAAGCAGTAAAGCATTCTCCACTTGTGGTTTTCTTCAAATGAGCCTGCATGGAATATGTGTTTGAAAACAGTGAAACTCTTTATTAATCAAGTACTTCACTTGCCATGCCAGCATAAAGTTTCATTTATGTCAAAACTCCCTTAAAAATGGTTTGGAGTAGTGTCTTGTACACAGACCTTGGACAGAAGAATTATTTTTGGAATTGTAAATACAATAATCGATGCAAATATTTGCACCGTTTGAGAAGCTGCTCTAAGATCTTTGACCATATGTTACAATTCTAACATTTTGTTTTAGTTTCCTTCTGTATGGAAATAAGGAGATTAAATAGTTCTGCGTCTGAAATTCAGTGTCAGACAAGCTATGCTAATTCCTAGAGGAGAGCTTCAGCCGATCGTCTTGTGTTTTTATGAGAAATATGTCATGAGAAATTAAGTAACCCTCGAGATCTACCCAAAAGAATTGGTATCTAAAAGAAAACTCCAGCTTTAGTATCTGCTCAGTGTTAACCCAAGGCTCTAAACTGTGCAAATTCTCTTTGTAACTATGGGTAACTGTGTAAATGAAGGTAGCTTTAAAAAGATGTACTTTATCGAAACGGAGATGCCTGCCACTCTTGAGCAAGCAATTTCCATTCACAGCACCCACTCTGTAGAACCAAAGCTCATGCAACACGTACGCAGGTGAGCAGCACTTTAGTGGATATTTTTTGTGAATCTGGGAGAAGCTGAGGAGGGCACAAGGGTCGGGGGAAAGCATCTCTGCAAATAAGATTGCATTAAAGAGATGCTTGACTTCATTACCTCCTGCTGCTTTCCCTAGCTTGAAACAACCTGCACCACCTCGTACATTTGGGTTAGAAGTGTTGTCAACCCTGTTGGAAAGGGACCCCATGGACTCGCTGGCCTCTACTGTGCTCTCAGTAGCATCGCCTTCCCTTTCAGCGTCCACCAGGGAACACGGGGCTGCCCTGCCCTGTGAAACACAAACCGTGATTTGGACAGCCACCACCAGGCTGGTTTTCATCTGAAAGACGGCAGCAGCAGGGCATGAGCGTGTCAACCAAGCCGTGAAAGGTTGGTGCAAGCCGTGAGCACTGAGCAGCTGTGGGGAGCTCAGGTCCACGGGGATGGAAAGAGTGCAAAAAACCCTTCAGTTCTCTGTGCACACACAATTTTGTGGTGTCCTCAGCACGTTATCTGTGCGAGTCCCATAGAAGCACCATGGCTTGTATCTTCTGTAAAATGCTGTTTAGCTGACATAGGGACAGCGAAGCCTAGCCCTGTTATGTATTTACTTACAGGAACAGTTTTCTCTTTTCAGTGGCTTAAAAAAGAGCAGTCACTGCTCATTCCCTCGCTAGAAAGGACCCACTGATCCTTTGACAGGTACAGCAGGAGTTGGTTTTCATCATGGCATGAATAGTTTGTTTTGTTTAACAATAAAGCACTTCACACCAAAGCAAAGCCAGGAATTATCATTCTCCTTATGCTTGTACAGGTGCACTTTCTGAATCGGGCGCTCAGACTCGGGAAGGCTCCTAATGGAGTGATGACACTAACACTGCAACAATAGAAGGGGCCTCCAGGGATGCTGCAGAGCGGTGGCCAGGTAGGAATGTGCTTTTTAAGAGGGCTACAACTTAAAGCATTCTGTGAAGCTGACAGAGCTTTATGCCTCCTCTGTAGACTTCTTACTGCACAAATAAACAAGAGTACGTGTAAGCCATCAGAGATTGTGGGATTTGTATCTCATCAGCTTGTGTCAGAAGAGCTTGCAAGAAGTCAAATTTCAACACAGTTGTGTTCAAGGTGTATGCAGAGACATCCAACCCACGGGGCAGGTCTTCTGCTCTAGTCCTGTGTCACTGATTCTTTGGTTTTGGGTTTTTTTCCTATCCATCTATACAGCTGTTTATTTATTGAAAAAGGGATCTAGACTCTACCCCTAAGCTGTGTGTGTTTATGCAGGTATGTGATTGAACAGGGTCAAGTACAGCCATGTGAAAGACGGAGCCACGGCAAAACTGTTTGTTGTGATGTGTGAATGAAAGAGCTGAAGTAGAAATAGTTGTGTGAGTGGCAGGGGCAATGAAGCCTGGTTTCCTGCAGAGTTAATGCTGAAGGCTGAGATCCTGTGCTGATTCACTGGTGTTTGGAAAATGCTGAGGATAACATTGCATTTGGGAGTGGAATCAATACGGCCTCTTTCTTCTATTCAGGAGCTCATTTTAACAACATTTTCAGGAATTGGAGAACTTACAGAAAAGAATCCCCTCTGATGAATTGGTATGGCTGCTGCCTTCAAACGCTCTTAGGAGGAACCCAGCTGCAACACCACATGTGCCTTATTGTTTAGGAAATCAAAATAATTCAATATCTAATTTAACATCACAAAAAAGAGAGTATTAATGAAGATGAGAGTCCCTGTTAGGGTATCTAAAATATCACTGCTCACCACTGAATCAAATATCTGGGACTCATTTCTCATTCACTGTTTCTGCTTATATTCCTGTAGAACCAAGGGCCACTGCTGGTGCGAAGGTGATTGTTGCACTGAAACACCTCTGAAACACTGATTATTATTCATGTCTTCAGCCCACCCAGCAGCCTGATGAGCCAGGTACAGCTAATTCAGTGTAATTGTTTAGGCTATTGACGTCAATAGAGCCACCAACAAGCTTGAATTGCAGGCTTGTTCAAGTAACTTGCAGAACTGCAGCCTTAAAGAGAAAGTAGCACATGGCTCGTGTCCATTCAGGGTCAGAGGTAACATACAGGAAAATCTGGAGCGAGTTCAGGTTCTTCAGTGAAAATAAGGACTGGTATTTTAGGATGAATCCTGCCTCTGGCAGTTTTATCTTTGCAGAACACCCTATGTATTTGAAAGTATGGGAAAAACAGATAATTACCACATATTTCTGATACAGACACCAGACAGACCCATGGAAGTTTCCATTTACTGGGTGTATGACCACGTTCAGGTACTCTTTCCCACACTCTCGTTCTCTGGGGGACATTTTGCCTCACATCAGTTACCAGAAAGCTCTAGTTTTAAATACTGCAGGATGTGGCATCAATTTACTCCACGGCTTCTACGTTGTGTTTCTACTGATAGTTGAGAGTAGAGCATGTTAAGCAAACAGAATGATATTCTGGCCTCCAATGCTTTAAATTCTAGTCCCAGCGATGGGTTTAGCCTGAAGCACCACTGGCTGTGCTGCTGTGCGTCTCACAACAATGAGGCATCTTCCTGCAGAGTAGAGATAGCAGAAGGTGGGTGTTTGTGGGTTTGTGGGACTCATTCCCAGTGGGACTTCACCCAAAGTAAACGTCTGTTCCTTGCTGGAAAGCTCTATGGACGGGAGCTTTTTGTTCAATATGTATCTGTCTAGTTTTTGCATTTTCTCCCTTTCTTTCATTCTTAATACCTAGTTATGGTGGCAAAAATAATTTTACTCACGGGGTTAAATGCCATTGGACCGATGCCTTTGGAGAATGACTGGAGAGGAAGTTACAGTAGTTTGTGGGAGAGTGACTGGAAAGGTGAGAAGAGACTTACAACTAATGAGCACAACTCAGTCGACCACTGAAGTACTTCTTTCTTTGTCTGAGCTGGCAGTCGGATGTCTACAGCTAACCTACTCTTCCACAATAAAATGTTTGGATTTGAAACATCCAGCAAAATGTTTTGCTGATGGCTATGGCTGTTTCCAAGAGATAGTGCCAATGCCATGACACAAGAGAGACTGGTTTAGGGCTATCCAGCATTTTAGCCAATAACAGTACCATTTAATGGAGCATTCATGAGCTCCTCTCCTGGAATAGTTTGCATCCCTGGAGCTCAAATGGCAGCCCAGGGTCTTCATTCTCCACCGTCTCTGCAACACCGTGCCTCAGCCGTTCCTTGTCATGTACAGGCACCACAGTGCAAACTGTCATGGCAGAACACAAGGCAGCAGCTCATTACTAGAATTCATGCTGCCGTGCAGCAAGGTGTAAAATTAGGTGGCAAGGGAGGTTAAATTTTATGTAATGAAAGCTCAGAGATACGTCTCGGAAGAAAGCAACCTGATGACTTGCTTTTCTGGGCCATCCCAAGTTTGGATGACCAAAAGGAGCAAGAGTAGGTTTTTGTGTGTCTTCCCCTTGAGGACCCAAACAAGGTATCCCATGAGATGCTGGGAGTATCTTTGCATTCTTTATATGTCCCACGTATTAATCTCTTAAAGTCAATTATGTGGATCACTGGATTTCTTGTTTTTAATTGCGTTCTGTCAATACTGGTAACTACCAGAAGCCCCAGTCATGCCCTTCGTAGTGATCAAGTGCAATGGCCAGTCAATCCCAAGGCAAGATCTACAGCAGCACCGTGTGTTCCCACAGGTCCGTGCGCAGCAGGGCAGCCCAGTGAAGTGCTGGGCGACGCTCAGATGGGGGGCTCAGGCACTCTGAAGTGCATCCGCAGGTGTGTCACTTCCTGGAGGGCAGATATCGTTTTGGGGGTTCATAGTTACAATGGCTCTCAGAAACATTTTGAGAAGAACAGCTCTTTGCTCCAAAAGCTGTGTTTGGCACTCTGCCTGCTCTGTTTTACAGGGACAGGCGTACAAGGTTAGGGCTGTGCTTATTTTCCTGATGACCATAAATCCCTGAGAAGAATATGCTGATACGATGGAAACACTGCTGTTTTCATGGAGTGTGAATATGAAATATATATATAACACGTACGAATATGTACATACAAAGAGAGGGATTAATATAATGTTCATTAACACTTGACACTAATATTCAAGTAATGGAACACATATAAAGTAGACCTCTTGGGTCTCTGAACATTCTTGTGAATATATGGTACATTTAGACATGTTTTAGAAGAGTCAATAGGAGCAAAGTTCCTCCAGCATAAATTCAAGTCTATTTTTAGTAGAGCAGTTGAAGAATTTCCTGCTGCTGAAAAGGTCCTGAAGTTTTTACAATACAAGTTTGAGGGCCTGTATGCAAGTTATTCAAAAGCTTCTGGTTGATTTTGGGTTATAGATTCATTGAAAATCACTGGTATTTTACTCCTAAAATGCTTTTGCATTTTTCAAAATTATGCCATAAATCTCTAAATTTATATTTAAAATTAAGTTGTAATGTATGGTTTGCAAAAATGCGATTATGATATTCGCATTTGTTTTGTCTTGTATCTAGGTTATTGAATGTGTTTAAAGAGGCTGGGTTTAATTGCTGGTCCTGGAAGCTCACACAGAAATCTGAAAATCAGTGTTTGTTTTGGCTCAGTCACCACTAAAAACGTACACATGCCAGAACATAATGGTTTTGTTGATGTGCACAGGAAAGAAGCATAGCGTCCGCGTGAAATGGTCTCTGTATCTCTGCGTAAGAAGCAGCAATGGATAACAGAGGTGAGAGCGGTAAGGGAAGAACCATTTATGAAGCCAAAATCTCAAGTTAGACAGAAATATCC
The DNA here is from genome assembly GCA_013389885.1 of Geococcyx californianus. NCBI lineage: Eukaryota > Metazoa > Chordata > Aves > Cuculiformes > Neomorphidae > Geococcyx > Geococcyx californianus. Next base: position 9,908 of record VWPV01008789.1, on the reverse strand, counting down.
TTTTCACACACCAGATTCGGCATCACATGATAATAGAGCTGTCAAAACCATGAGAGCTCCAAAAGGGACCAGATCATCATGAAGATGGGCTTTCTGGCCACCTTTGAACACATTGAAACATCTAGAAATTGGTGCCCATTAAGATCCAGAGCTGAGGCTTGCTGGAAGCCAGGAAAAGAAACGGTGGAGAGGACTGACTTACACAAGTGAGTTTTCGATAATTCTCTCTCTCATTCTGTACTAATGATCACAATGGAGAGAAGACGAGGTGCAGTGCAATAGTCCTCAAGTGAATTCTATTTACTGTTGCAATATTCACGAGTAACAGAAGTGGAGAAAAGCACGATTCATGAATCCTGACAAATGTAAATTCTATTTAGGAATATGATATTACTGATCTCAACAAGAGCAGAAATGTCAGCACCATGTCTTCTTCAGGAGCTCTTGGTCCATGGGAACATGAAGAAGGGGTTTGAGATGTCTGTGAAAAGTAGGGTATGTTTCTAAGGTTTACTGTAGTATGACTGCCTTGCCCCAGGCTCTTTGAGCTTTTAGAGATTATATAACAGGTTTGGAGAACTCCTGCATGGAAACAGCGTGACACAGAGCAAACTTCCTCTTACGTTTGTCAGGTTGTGTTTTTAAGGTAAATTCTTCCACACTCGACAGCTCCAGAGCGTTCCATAAAAAATCTTGTCTTCCCAAAAAGAAAATGTTTCCTAAAGCTACTGAGTTGTTGCTTTTGGTTTCATTTTTTAACTTTTTTATCATTTTTTCCCAACAGCTCTGTTGCTCGACCAGGTGCCGAGTTCATGTGTGGGGGAGAGCCACTGTTGCGTTACATTAATTGTGTTTTAGTTATCGCTTACTGTGCAACATTCTGGATTCCAAGGAGTTCAATTTCCAGTGCAATTCCTAAGCCTTATTTAGATCATCATTAGATAAGAACCATTGGAGTCCTCATTCTGCCTGGCTTCCTGAACGTTAGTCTGGGCAAGTGTGCGTATACACGTGCTGTGAGGGTACAGTGAGTCCAAAGCACATACTGGGCCCACTATCCACCCACGAATAGAGGTCAAGCCTGTGTGAGATATGTCAGACAAGTCCCTTCAGTGTCACAGGTCCAGAATGACTTTGCTGCACATGCAGCGAGGTCTGCCTGCTGGAATGCACAAACCTTCCTGTCCCTGCACGTGTGGACCTGACCTGAGCATCTACAGCTGCCAAATGCCAGGGAGTTTGAGCTGTCAGATAACTATTGGGCTGATGACTTAAAATCAGGACAAGCACACAAAACCCATGTCCACCCTAGAAAGAAGAGCACAAAACCAGAGGTCACGGTTGGCCCCATGTTCTGACATTCCTGAAGCAGTCATGGCCAACCTCTCATCTTATTTCTTTCACCTAGCAACCTCCTTTGAAATAAATAGCATTTTCAGTTAACACACGGCTTGCTAAGTCATTGATTGTTGCAATTAGTACTAAGGACTCCTCAATTTTATTTCTCATTTGGGAAATTACAGCTTCCTTCTTCACATCTTAGGCTTCTAATGGAGCTCATGTGATATTTAGAAAGTGATGGACATCTAACTGGCAAAACAAAGTTCAAAGTACTTCATCAACGTCTGTCAAAAGGCAGCTTGGAGGAGCACTTTGCAAGTTTCCGTTGTGCTCTTGAGAAGCACAGGAAGGATCTGTACCACTCTGTGTCCTCAGCAGCTGGGACACAATGGTTGCCTCTATGATTCCATCCTCAACTCCTGAAACAAACTTCCTTGTTGTTGTGTAGAGGCTGAAAATAGAAGGAAACAGTCCCAATGAAGTGAAAAAATTGAAAGTTTTCAAGTGAAGAACGCTGATGTGACCTCTGACATTTCCTAGGTAAGCTGAAACAGTCTTCTACCCCAAAATTATGGTATTTGCTGTTCATAATTCCCTTTCTTGAGAGGTTTTGGATGAACTTTGCAGCTTGTCCAGGTTGTAGTGGTGATTCTTCTCCTTGAGGTCCTTCGTGGTCATACGTTTAACCTGTGAAGTACAACTCTTCAGTCCACTAAAGGAAAGTTTTCTGGAGAACTTTCCACACGGATAGGAAATGTCTGATATATGTGTTTGAGAAACGTCTATTTTGAATGAAGTCATCATAGACCCCCAAATCATGAATACAGATTCATCTGTCATTCGGACTGTCGTAACTTAAATGTGAATGCTCTGACTTAAGTGAATTAACGCTGCTCTGTGTCATTATGAAAGAAAGATCACTTTTCCAATCATGTGTGCAACTGCTGAATTTGTCAGCTATTCCTACACGTAAACTCTACTTCAGTACAAATGTAATCGACCCAAGCGCTTCTCATTGAGAAGATGGAAATAACATGAGTTGTTAGATTTTTCTCCTTGGATTGAGAATTTTAAGCAGTTCTCCTTTTTTCTACTAGACTCCATAACTGATTTATGTATTCCTCTTTCTTCAAATCCAGACACAGACCGTATGAATGGATATACAGAAGGTAGGTGCACTCTGTGTGTTTCTCCTTCCAGGCAAAAGATTTCCTTCTGACCTCTCAGCCATACTCAAACAGTTTAAATTTTGCCTGCGGAGTACATCTGCATGGAACTTTAGGTGAGTAATCTGCCTGGCATTCGGTCATCTTATGTTTTAAAACACTTGGCTTTTAAAATTTTGGCTCAGAAGGAAGGATTTTGATCCCTACACGTTTTATAACAGACTTCAAATATGGTCTAGGGAAAATTAAAATGTTAACCATATATGGAAGGAAGTTGTCAGTCTCAGAGCATGTTCTAGATGGCTGCTTTGGAATGTCCAGGGAAAAGAGCTGGGAGTAGCTCATTTTATAGCTAAAGTGAAAAAATGTGTGCTTTGTAATACGAACAACCCACTGAAAACATGATCAAATATTCCCTGTGATGATATTACATTTTATTTTATTTCCTATTGCCTACAAATAGGCATTTAGGTAATGATAACTGTCTTACAGGAAACTAGTTGGATGGACCAAACTTAAATTGGAAGTTTTCGGTAAGAAATCAGGTAGCGTAATTTAATACTGTGCATGGTGTATTTATTTATCTCAAATATCCCCAGTTAAAAAAACACAGGTTTTTTTAATGTTTTCTTGTAGAGACAACCTATTTACAGCCCATTCTCAGTTGTTTAACTTAGTTTGCAACCATAATTAAAACATGACCACTTGTGTTTTCGCAGATATGGATGTGATGGAACCCAACCAGCAAGTGGTTTGATTGACTGCCTGGGTCAACTTATCATGCAAAGGTCCTTGTGAATTGGAGTGTCAACACAAAAATTTTGTAGTGATAATCTGAATTCTGTGTAGGAAGGAACCATACGGGTGAATGATTGAACGCATTTGAACATGCCAGCTTCTGACAAAGCTGCTTCTGTCATATAAATTGGAAGATTCAACTCTTTTTTTCCCCCACTATTATTTTTATATGGTGATCTGTCATATTTTACTTACTCACCAAGTAATACTTTACTGACTCTTTTCTTCCCCAAGAATAAACAAAATGCTTCCTGTAATCCGGAGTTCCCAGATGTATAGCGTGTTAGATGACTTTATTCATACAAATGGTTGAATATTAATTACGTGTAAATTTCTTCCTATGAAATATACAGTTTCTGTATTTGAGCTTTAGATCAGAAACAATCTTTACTGAATTTGTGCCTAAAATGATGCTTTTTTCTTAACAGACCTGAGACCCACACGAGCAATAAATGACACCGATAAGAAGAAAAGTTTAGGAACAATATAGTTTCATTATGGAACAAATTGCAGTTGTTATCCTTAGAGTTGTTTAAATAACACACACTAGGAGTACTGTTTTTTAATCGATTTGTCGATTTTAGTGTTTGTACTCTGCCCATCAGAACAGTGTAAAAAGTGTCTCCAGGGTGCGTAAGGGCCTAAAAGCATTTAAGTTCCCAACTCAGGAAATGAAAGACCAGCCCCCCCCACTGTGATGGAGCCACTTATTTCAGTAGGATTTTCTCCAGAAACTACCTGCAATGTGAATAGTAAGCCTATGAAAATCGAGGTATTGACACTTCCCAAACATGCTGCAAAAGAGATTTATTTCATCTTTTTAAAAGGATTATTTCATCTTTTTAAAAGGACCAGTGTGGTCTGAGTGTCCCTGGGACCTGGCAGCCTGATGGAAGCACCCTTCCACTCAGGATAGCGGAGGGGGCACCATCCAGAAAGCACTTCTGATTAAATGGGTGAATTCCTGGGCTAACTTTTAACTTTTCAGTCCATCTCTCCTAGAAGATTGGCTCACCCTGCATATTCTTAAAACTGAAGTATTTATCATAGAGACCAGCAGCAACATTTTCAAGGTGAGAAGCAATGGAAATACCATGTGGTTGTTATTTTGCATGCATATTTAGCCAATAATAAATATGAACTATTCATCATATAAAACAAATTTAGTAAAATTCCTCCACCTTCTTTCATTACAACCAAAAACTAAACAGTTTCCAACATCCTGCTTCAGTCGTTACTGAGAGATGGACACTTACTACTGTCTCTTATAACATTTACTTAGTGTTGGTAAACATCAAGTTTCATAAATTATTTCAGTTGCAACTTGGATGAATGTGGAATAAAATACTGCAACAAATAAAATCTGGGCTTTCATGAGTTGTGGGTGTTGCATCCAAAACTTCTCATTATACCTGGCAGTAACTTGGTGTAACATAACCTAGGAAGGCTTTATTGTAGCATTAGGCAAGCTCAGAAATATTTTGTGGCAGGATGGTTTAGGACTGTTGTCTGGGTGAGGTCAGAAAATATATGAATCTCTTATGAGGTTGACAAAACAAACGCACAGCCTTACTTTTAAGACCAAACTAGAAAAGCATTACATGTCTAATGAGTATTAAACCTCCCCAACAATAAAACTTAAGCCCTTTGAAGTTATACTCTCATGTTATATTTATTTGTTCTTTATGCTATGATTAAAGCAATTCAGTGCTCTCTGTGGAAGTCTTGCTTTAGACCGTGAGTCTGTTCCAAAGAGCTTCTTCTCCTCGGTATGAAACACCTTGGATAAATTTCAGATCATATTTTTAAAAAAGCCCAAAATATTAGCACATACTTCTCTGCAGTCTTAGCACTCATAAAAAATATTTATAGAGACACTGCAACACAATCTCCTGATTGTATTTCGTATTTCGTGTGAAGGAACTCTTTTGTCAAAGCCTTCGCCTTGTTTCTGGGGTGCCCGGTGTTAGTGCCGTTCTGTGGATGCTTTATTGCTGACCATGCTTTTGGTTAGAGTTTAGCCAATCCATCTCACAACTCCGGGGGCTCAAGCAGGAGGTGCTCGCTGTACACAACCAACAGGAGAACATGGGCATGTGCTTATTTTAAAATGTAGACACATCATATCAGGAAGTCATGCACTCCAAAGTGCTTAATGAGTGTAAACGCTGGAACATCACAGTGTGATTTATTGTTGGGGTGTGATTCAACGATCTGCTTAATGACTTAGAGAAAGGGGCTACACTACTTAATCAAAAACCCTGCAATTCAATTAATGGAGGTCTTTCTTTACCTGGGAAAACAGGAAAGAGAAGTATTTCTTTAGTATCAACCTTTGTATTCAGAAGACAGAGTGGGATAACTGAACCTATATCCCTTCATCAAAAAACCAAACCAGATCATAAAAGCTGTTTAGTTATTACCTAGATGTAAAATACAGATTAAGGCATTTTGGACAGTGGGATTAATTTGGGTTTTACTCTCATTTGCACTGAGTAAAAATACATAAACCTTTTTTAAGAAAATGAATATTTAATTCAGAATTTTCCTCTTGCAAAAAGCACAGAAAAATGATTGAAAGGTGAAGTGTACATTTTACATATTTCCTCTGAAAATTTAAAAAATGGATAAAAAGGCAGTAAAATCACTACCGAAAGGTCTTGTTAACAGAGCAACATTTCCCTCTAGCGGCCACCCCGCAGCAGTAAGCGCCTCTTACGGTTACACCCCAGGGTGAGAAGGAAATACTTGGTTGCTCCTGGAGACCCCTGGGAGGGACGAGCTCGTGAGCAGCTCTGGGGTCCCGCACGGGGCCCGGCCTCGCCACTCGGGGCTGTCACGCAGCGGGGGACACGGTGGCACTGGGACACCCGGGGAAAACGGATGGGCAACTGCAGGGGGATGGCAACGTGCAGCGCTCGCGCGGTGATGAAAGCACCTTCTGCCATAACCTCTGCAGGCAGGCAGTTCTCTGGTTTAGTCTGAGAGAGACGGGGTTTAAAGAAAACATTTTTAAAATCATAACATTCTTCTCCCCCCTTCTTTTAAAAAAAATTGTTCGTGTTATTGAGGAGAAACTACCCTGCTTTGGGGCATTAGAAAATGAAAAATCCAGGGTGCACTCAACTGGAAGGGCAGGAAAAGGATGTAATTATAGGAAAAGCAGCACTCAGGAGACAGAGGAAGCTGAAAACCAAGACAGGCACCCTGGAGCCACATCCCGAAACAATGCTTTCCCAACCCAACACCCCCGTGTCGGAAACAGCAGCAAACTCTACTCGAGGTGAATCCATACGGAATGGTTCAGAGGTGTTAGGGTCCTAATTAGAGATATTCAGGCTTCAGCATGCTGCGGCGCGCAGATGCACGGCACCGCCGAGCAAAACTGAAGCTGGGGTCTAATGTGAGCATCACCGTAGAAAGCAGAGCCGACTGAAAACACTTCCAAACACCAGGCAGCTGGGTCAGGGAGGGCTGGGCCAAAGTACGAAGGTTTCTTGTGTATTTCCCCCAGCCCTCCATTTTATTTAGACAGCGGTTGCACTCCTGAACCTCGGGTCCTGTGTAGTGTTCGGAAGAGGTAGGAAATGGTTGTAGAGAGAGGACACGAACGCTCGTGTTAGCAAAGACACAGATAAATGTTCACACATTCCTGTTCTGATGGGGGGAAAAAAGCAAGGAAGAGATTAAAGGAGCAGAGGAGCCCATAGGAGGAGGCAGAAGGAGGTGAAAGCAGCAGATGATGGTCGAAAAAGGAGAGAAAAGTCTCATGCTTGGATATCTTCAGCTTTGCAATGAATCTACAACATTCGGTAAACGTGCAGCGCCACAGTTTTAGTAAAGAAATGAAGAGCTTTTCAGTCCCTCCAGAACTGATAAGTAGACACGCCTCCAGCTAATAAGATTTATTTAGCACATGTGGGCAAAGGCTAGACGTATGTAACATGACATAGTGAAAGGAGAACTCACAAATATGTTTTATCAGGCATAGTTCTACAAATATTTTTTCAGGCTTTTGTCTATTTATGAATTGAGTCAGGCAAGAATTAGCAAGTTAGACTGTGCTCCATCTCCTTGTTGTGGACCTTGGCACTGGAAATAATATGTCTGGTCATGAGGCTGGAGAAGTTGGGCAATTAAACTGAATCCTCCCTGGGAAGAAACATAAGTTATATTGCTTGAAAAATTGAAAATTAAACATGATGAATTACTTCTTAAATATCTACAGTTCTCAGATAGACCGCTCCAAGCCTCAAACGTTGGTTCCAGATCCTGTAGGGGAGTTGGTTTAGCCAATTCCAGAGCTAAGCCAGGTGGGGCCTCTGCGAAGTTCACCAGTAGATCCACACCTCGTTGGGTTTCGGGTGGATTTTGTCAGGACATAAACATATAATGTATATACAATCTGTCATGGGAGAGAGCAGATAACCATATGATTTTGTGACTCAGTGATGCCTGCTGACATTTTTATATACTTTCTCTTAGCCACTGTAATTAAAAGCTACTTTCTGTTAAATGCTGCTATACACTTGTTTCATAGACCATTGGCTACTCTCGGGCTCCTAAACTGTTATTTCTCTGTCTACTACTCTTACTCAAATATAAGACCCCATAAATCTGTCATCTTTAATTCAGTCAGAACTTGTCGCACTTAGAGCTGCATACGCTTTTCCATATTTTTGAACAGCGCTACGATGAGGCTGAGGTTATGAGATTAACTGCTCGTAGTCTTGACAAGCACTAACGCACGCCTGCTCTGCCTGCTGGAAGCACTGGGAAATCTACTCTATTTTTTGAAGGGTGAATCACCGTAGCCTGCAATCTGCAAAGCAAGGATGTTGGCTTGCAGGCTGTATCTATGGGCTGAGTTTGTCAGAGCTCAGTCTTTGGCAGAAGTGCTAGGAACCCTAGCATTTTTTTCCTCCTGTCTTTGTATTCTTTCTTTTTGATATTTGAATCTTTTCATGACACTTGAGTCATTAAACAGAGTTCACAACTTGCCCTCAAAATCCAAGCCTGTTCAACAAAGATAGAATCCATCAGAAATCTCCAGAACATTGCATTGATTTTTCAAATTATTGGAATAATAATAACAATTGCTCGCTTTAAGATGACTATTATGAATGTTTAGCCTATAAATGGGAATGTTTCTATCACTGCGGAGCCAGGGTCTCTCAGCATTTATCTACTCTGCTTCTTGTTGACAAGAATTAAAAACCAAAAAAATCCCTGAATGCTTTCTGGATTTTTCTCCCCCTTAGTAAGTGATTTACTTTTTTACAGATTCTCTGTGTTTATTCCCACCACACACACTGTGTTCTTTTGTAAGTTGCTCTTCGGGGGCTCCGTTACCTTTAGATCTGCAAGACAAAAGACGATACTCTGTATATGGAATACTGAAAAAACACGGTGGAAGGATGCAGGACTGTGTGACCATCTGGCCGCTTGTCCACTTGAGCACAGGCTATAGGGGTCACTGAGACCCCTCAGAGTGCTATTGATACCCTGCCCTGACAGGAAGCACTTCAGCTGGTCCCCACAGGACAGAGGCGAGTGCACGCCGAGGCGTGTCACGTCTTCAGCTGCTGGAGCTGGTGACAAACTCAAGGAAGTCACTAGCCATTTCCAAATGGGAGCGCGCGGAAGGTGCCTGTCCCCCCCCAATAATCGGGGACGTAAGCGTCACTCAGGTGTAAAAGGCAGGTTAAAGCACCACCTAGGGGGATAACTTGTTAAAAAAGCTGAAGGTAAGACGAAACAGAATGCAAAAAACGTGAGCAGCGCAGGGATAGTGCGACTGCAGATGAGGGGGGCAGGACAGGGACAGGGCAGCGATGCAGGGACAGACCTCATGCTTGATTTAGTCCATGGGCGTTTCTGTTTGTGCTTGTCAGAGCTGCTGGGATAGCTTAAAGATCCTCACCCTCCTACCAGGACACCGATTCCAAAAGGCTGATAGTCCCAAACAAAGGACAAAACAATAATACGGAGGGCAGAGAAAATTCTTGTGCAACTGCACAACTCTCGGACCTCTGTTCCCAGGCCCCGGTCGAGCGCCGGGGAAATGATTATAAACCAAGAACAGCAGATGCTGCCTCTAAGAACGTAAGCGTTTCCCTAAAGCTTTCCCGGTTTTATACTGTCACAACTGTGAGCTCACTTAGACCTCACGCAGGTCAATGTGCCCCCAGCACTGAGACACAGCCACTGGCAATAAATGCCCTCAGATACTGGTGCCCAGGCTGCCACCACACTCTGCAAGTAATGCGCTTGTTCAGAAAACCACGATGGAAGTACCATACACACACAATAGTTTGAAGAGAAAAAGATGCTACGGCAAATGGTTTCTTTGGGTTTGCTTTTAAAGTTAGTACTTCCACAAGGCAAAGATTTTATGAATCTCAGTAGTAATTCTGTTCAGTCTCTTTCTGCCTCAAAATCCCTTGTCCTTTTTTTTTCTCTCGTTTCTGATTCTATATTGCTTTCATGTATTTTTCTTGTATGTTCCTACTGTCTATACAGATATATATGAATGTACGTACACAGAAATATGTGCAGTTGTAGGGTTATGAAAAATTTGAAAAAATATTACAGTATCACAGT